>VANL01000388.1:0-37001 GCA_006352455.1 Brachionus sp. 'Tiscar' | reverse complement strand
AAACAAGTATTTCTAATTTTACTAGAAAAAAAAACCTAATTTTGAATTTTAGCGGTGCGAAAAAGTCTTTGTTCTAAGGCTGAGAAATAATTGCATTCGAAACAAATTATGTAATTGGAAGCTGAAAAGCGTAAATTGCAAAATTATGGTTTGGCATATCTCGCCCCCCAACTTGGAATTAAAAAAGCCGAGTCAAAATAGTTCAGTTTTAATTAATCAATATCATTTATACCAAAAAAATATTAGCTCCAAGTCCAAATACTTGTTTGTTTATCTATTGAAACTACAAAATACGAAAAATTAGATAACAAATCAACTTATACTCAAGAGCTAAATCATCATCGTTTTTCAGATATATTTTATCGGCTATTTCAGGTCATAAATTAGTTTGATATTTTTGAATAGCCCTTTGAAAAATAATTATAAATCTTCACTAGGATAAAAATGATGTAAACCAAGCAAACTCAGAATCAAAAAATACTTAACTCAAGGGTCAATATTCTGCTCTATACTTATAAGAGTTATCTTTGAATATTTTGTTTGAATTATTTGATAATTTACAACTCAATTCACACATATACTGATAATTTCCTAGCGCTACTCTATTCTAATTTGAAATTTGATGATTAAATTAAAAAAAAAATATACGGATTCAAAAGTTCTGTGACCTAAATGCTAAACAAAAAATTTATCTTTAAGTGAATCCTTTTGAATATTTAAACTTAAATAAAATTTAACTAGATTTAAATAAATTTATTTGTGTTTTTGTTATTAACTATTGATTCCCAGTCAAGTTAAAATTGTATTCAGGTTCTGAAATACAAGTCCCAAGTAAATAGAAACTTAATATTAAACTATTCAGTAAAGAAAAAATTTAAAGACTTCACATAAAAAACATTTTTGATTAAATGATTTGGGATCAAATTGATGTCTTAAAATGAATACAGATTTAAACTATTAGAAAATTGAAAATTAAAGTGATCGTTTCAAGGAACAATGTTGAAGCATAATTCCAGCTCTTGGATGATATGCGTCCTGAATTTGCACCCAAATGAGTATTTATTGTACAAAGCGAGTCTTAACTAAAAACACTTGAAATCAAACAAGATATAATAATTTAAATAGAATGAGCCAGATAGAAAATAACTAGGAGTATTTTTTTTATTATTTCAATGACTTGGTAATAAATAAAAGATAAACTTTTAGTGAGCTTGATGCTTGAATATATCAAGGCGAAAACGAATTGATTTAATTACAATTGGAAACAAAATAGAGATAAATATCTTTGCTATGCAAAACAACGAGCTAGCACAATTTGGTCCTAGCTCTCTGCTTTTAATTCAGATTAATTTCAAAGTATTCGTTTAAGAATTTCTCGTCAAAATTTCTCTTGACTAGGGTTTCTATTAAGAAATCAACTAAGCATGATAAAATAAATATTAAAAATTGAACCAGTTTGAATTTAAAGTAAATATTAGTTTGAATAAATCATTAGTTAAATACATAAAGAGATCTATATGATCGATGTGCTTATTGAACCCTAATTGCACTTCATTGATTTGCTCTATGTGTACAATTCAACTCGAAAAATATTTAGCAAATAAAAACAAATTCTGCTTTTCGATATCAAGGCTCTCATAACTTACTTACCAAAGTTGGCTTAGCTCGACGAGTTGTTAATTATTCTAAATGTAGATTTATAAATATTTGCTTTTCTTGTTATCTCCTCTTTTTCTAGTTCTAATTAGTTTCGTTTCAATTAATAAATAAACAAAATCAAGGACATGCTTTTTTGAAATCTAACAAACTTTAGAATTTAAATGCAATTTTTACCGTTTTTATTTTTTGTTTGGCTCGTATAGAGCATTTCATACTGTGTTATTTATTTTCTTTTTTTCAAATAATGAACATTTTAAACCTTAAGTTGATTTATTCAAGTATTCAAAAGGTGTCAAACATTTGACCTAGTCGTAACAAATTAAAAGAAAACTTGAATAGATTTTCAAATCTTTTTAAAAAAAAATCAACTAATTTAATCAATTTTTATAATTAATTTAATTTAAAAAAAAATGCTCGCTTTAAAAATTGGAAAGATTGAAAGATGTTAAATTTAAAAAAAAAAACCCTAATATTTTTTCCCTAGATATATCTATTTTAAATTTTAAATTAAAAATTAATATTTTTTGATACAATTTGGTAGAATTTAAATTTTGTAATTTTGTTTAAAATAAAAAATATAAAATTAAATATTTGGCTGAATAGAAAAATTACTAATACATTTGGTCAATGGTTAATTAAATTGCTTTCATCCGAAATAGCTAAATTTAATAAATACTAATGGTATTGTTCTTCCTTTTTCTAGTTCCTAATTAAGTTAAAATATAAGGTTGATTTAGATAAGAATGAGTATTAAGTATAAATTTACTACTTGTTAATTACAGATAAAAACTGGGGCTTTTATGGCTAAGCCTTAGAAAAAAAAAACAATACTTTTTTTTTTAAATAGAATTCTACAAATAACTTAACTTTGCTTAACGAAACCGACTAAAACTATGCAAATGCCCCTTTCCATCTTTTTAAGTAAACCATTTATAAAAAATTTGTTTTTATAAAATATTTTCGCTTTAAGAGGCATTAAAATACCGTCTGAAGATAAATAAAGGAAGTTGAATACTGAGTATAAAAATAAATAACTTATTATAAAAATCTTAATCGATTAATTGAGCAGAATAATCTAGCTCGTGGAAATGTTAAGAAAATATTTTAACTCACTCGCAATTTTATGAAATTACAAAGTTTGTTACACTTTAAAAAATAAAAGATTAAATTAAAATTTTTAGATTATTAAATATTCAAATGACCCGTGACTTATTTGGGCATGATTGTCTATAATTTGCTTGAAATATGCTTTCAAATAATATATCAATAGTATTTGACATATTTGTTGTCGCCCTTTTCATTGTCCACTTATCTAGGGTTTTTCTTAATTAGAATACGTTTATTTGATTGATACTCGGATCAAATAGTATATGTTTGACATAAGATTTAATAAAATTTAATAAAAAAAAAATATTCGATTTTTAATCGCTTCATTAAAACCCGGAAAAGTCAATCATAATCTCTAGACGCCCATTTTATGAATTTTTCTTTTATCAACATCCCTTCCAGTCTCATTTATCAGAATTTAAATAAACATTCTATTAGATTTCATTTAAATTTTCAATAGAGCTCTTCCATTCTACACCTTTTCAAAACTTAACTCGGACTTAACTAATTTTGTATTTTGTTGTTTATTTAAACTAAAAATTCAATTCAATTTATATTTGTTAAAATAACAATTAACTTTGAAAAAATAAATCAATTTTTTTATTTTATTTCTTGTCTTATCTTTAAAAAATAGTTGCGTATATGTTAAATTATTGAAAAACTATAAATTAATTTTATCTCAAGCAAAAAAAAAATTCAAAAATGATCTCTTAATTAAAACTTTAAAATTAGGCTTTTATTTAACCGCAAATCGAAGTGTTCATTAGAGATAAATTACAATAATAATTTGTTTAATGGATTATTGCTAATTCTTTCAACCTCCTAGAATCCAGGATTTTGAAATTATTATTGATATATAAGATTAACATTCAAACTATCTGTGTATCCTATTTATTTTGAACTAAATTTTAAAACAAATCATTAAAAATTAAATTTGTTTGACAAAACACAAAAACACGTATTCTCTTGAAACTAATCGAATATGAGAAAATTTCTAAAAATTTTGAAAAACTCGAACCAACTCGATTGATTTTGCACTATCTTGCTATTTGATTAGTTTATCTTAAAATAAGAGTTTATTTTTGTTATTGTTGAATATTAATTGCAAATATTTAGTCTTTTGACTTTAAAACATAAATTAGATATTTTCAAGGACTAAATATATACTAATTAATGAAATTTTTTTCACGTAAAGTATGCTTTTCCGGAAAAAATTGCTATTATTGAAGTATCATGTATGCTATGAAGATATATCTAGGACGATATGATTAATTTACTCGCAAGGCTTTTTTGCTGAGTTCATGTGAACGCATCGAAACAAAATTAGTAAATAAATACTTCCCAGAATGCTGCATTGACTTTGAGTCGATTAATCGATCTTTCGCTCGATCGATTTCAAATTATTTATTCTATGTCTTAGAGTCATTAATAACGAGATATTTGATAGAAATTACTCTAGGCCTGACTGACTTGACAAAGCAGAAGAATAGCAAAAGTTTGACTCAATTCAAATAACATCTTTTATTTTATTACCTTTTTATTTATTTGACCGATCAAGCAATAATCGTAAAAGTCCCAAAATTAATTGATTTTTTTTTTTTAAATTCAAATACCAGATATTTTCTTACATTGAGAATAGTTTTAGTTTGTTTATACTGAATTTGATTTTAATTTACATATTGATATTTGAAGATTTAGATGTATTCGATTGTCATATTCAGTGTCGAAAACAAATTTACTCATTTTTAGATATTAATAGGCACTTATTCATCCTATTTTATCGATATATTACATTATTAAATACTATAGTAAAATATAATGAAAAATTTTTTATATCTAAAAAATAAACTTACTAGTTTTTTACACATTAAATTTTGAATAAAAGTAAATAAAAAAAAATTTAAATTAAAAAATCAAATAATTTCATTGAGATAAATTAAATTTTTCGACCTTGAATTTGTTTTTCTTTAAAGTAAAATTTATCTAAAAAAAAATATCGCTATACAGTATAAAGAAAGACCAAATCTTTTCATGACCAGACTAAGTGTTTATTTTTAGAGGAAATAATAGCCGAAGTAATTTTCTTATCTTAAAAATAATTTAAAAATCACGAAAAGTACTCAAAAAGCTAAACTTGAACATCTTTAAGGTTTATAAATTTTATTTGATTAGGATTCAAGAAACCTTTCAAAAAAAGAAAATGATTCTAATTAAATCGATCATTTGAAATTAGAAAGATAAATTCAATTGAAAACTATTTAAATTTTATATGGGACCTACATTTCACTAAGATAAAAAATTTTACTGATG
This sequence comes from Brachionus sp. 'Tiscar', assembly GCA_006352455.1. Taxonomy (NCBI): domain Eukaryota; kingdom Metazoa; phylum Rotifera; class Eurotatoria; order Ploima; family Brachionidae; genus Brachionus; species Brachionus sp. 'Tiscar'. The sequence goes on along the minus strand of VANL01000388.1, from coordinate 31,925 downwards.
ACAATGATTTTCTGTGATTTTTGAATTTTTTCTCCATAATTCTTGTTAAATTAAGACTGAGTAGAATTAATTTTTAAATATTTTAAAATTAAGCTTTTATAAATCCGCGGGCAAGCCGATTTAATTCATTTTTTTGATTAAATAAATTAAATCCTAAAGCTTTTAATTTGCTTGAGAGTATTTTTTATTGTGTTGTTAAATTGTAAAAGTTTTAAAATTTATCTCGACCACTTATTAGATTTTTAAAACTAACTTGATTACTTAAAAAAAAATTTTTATTAGGATTTCTCGTCTGGACTAAAAAAACTTAAAATAATTAAATAATATCAATTAATGTTCATTTTTATTTAAGATATATTTGCGTTTCAATGATATTTTTTTTCTCGAATTAAACTTTTAATATTCTAATGACCGCTATCATAATATTAAGCTGAAAAATAAAATTAAAAAGCAAAATATGCTGAATTTTTTATAAGGTTTTAAGTATAAAATTTAAATTAAAACTATTAATTGAGCTAAAATATTCCTACACTATTTATTATCAAATGTTACATATTTACAATTTAGAAGTAATGAATAAAACAAGTTGAACATTTTTTTATTAAGAAATATTTTAAGCAAGAAAACAAAAAATAATTTTTTAAAGATTTCATGTTTATTTTGTCATTTAATTGAATGGTTTTTCATGTTGATAATTCACTAAACATCGTGTTAATTCGCTTCTTGTAGAGCAATACTTTTGATTTAAATTCATGTAGTTTGCCTTAACCCATACTTGTTCCTTTCGTGACTGTTTTTCTGTATTGATTTGGGTCTTATAAAGTCATAGATTAGTGAATTTGGTGAATCATTCTTACTTATTGTTTGAAAGCTGTTCAGACTTGTTTTATCACATTCAAACTTCCCCATAATATTTTCCTCCATAAATCATTACTAGTTTGTTCAGGTTTAGCTTCATTATCTTTCTATTTAGCTGGCTGTTTGATTGAACAGATTAATTTTATTTTAGCTTTATTTTTTCAAAAAAGTCACAAAAATTTTTAGAAAATTCATAAATCATTTATTAAAAAGAATCGCTATTTTTTTCAATATTTTTGTATAAAAAATTTTTCAATTCAAGATTATTTCTTAATTAATACAATAGTGTTACGATATCTGTATTTTACTATTTTAAACTGTATTTTACGTGAAATATAGTAAATTTACTTAAAATTACAAAAGTAAAATTTAGTGAATTTACGGTATTTTACGTAAATTTGCTATATTTTTCTAAAAAAAAAATAGTAGAATCCAAAATGTCTAAAATTAACCGAAATTTTAACATTTTTTTAGAAATTTTTTGTTTTTTATTAGTTTTTTATCTTTGATAATAAAAAAAATTTGAAAGTTTTACTTCTTTTACCTTATTTTACGTAAATTATGGTAAATTTTAATTAAAAAGAGTAAAAAACGGAAATATTTGGTTATTTTGAATTTTTTTATTAAAAAAATTTGATAATAAAAGAAAAACAACAAAAAAACAAAATATATTTTGGAGCATCTCACCATTTTAATTTAATTCGCAGCCTTTTCCCACACCTACTTAAAGCTCTAGTGTTTTGGAACATATTTTATTGGCTCATCTTATTAAAAAAAATCATTAAATTAAAAATAACTTCAAATAATATTTTTAATTTTCTAATATTTGGCTCGGATATTTTGTTTGATTATATGCCCGAGTTTGATTTGCATCATCCTTAAACCTTCTTTAGATTTCACATCTCAAAAAATTTGTTAACTCTTTAAGGACAACTACTAAAGCAATCCATTAAGATTGAAGAAAGACAAGAATCACACAAAAAGTAATGTACTTTTTTCAATTTAATGCAAAGATCATCTTGAATATTTGGTAACTTAGCTAACCAAAAGTAAGCAGACGATTTCTTGCTTACTTTTGATTGTTGGTTGTATTAAAAATTTAATTTATGTGAAAATATTTTATAAAATAATTATAAATAAAAATATTGACAATAAGCAAGATTGATGGAAAAAAATTAATGAAAAAAGTTGTTCTTCTAAAAAATCTATTCTCATACTTGATTCCATATTGCTTTAAAGCTCAAGCTTTTACAGTCCTTATTTTGGTTTTTTTATATGTAAATGGTTTTTGTTCTTTTTTTTTTCTACTTAGCATTTCGAGAGGTTTAACTTCGTTTACCACTGGTCAGCTCAATCACCCAACATTTCCAAGTCTTCCTGCAAAGTTAAGTTACCAGAGTTATCTTTGCTTACAACAATTATTTTTAAATCATTCGCATATGACCAGCATGGGCATCTAAAGTCTTTCAAAAAATCATTCATGTAAATAAGAAATAAAATTGGTTTTAAAATGGATCTCTGTGAAACACCAATTGAGACTTCCTCCCAGCATGACATGAGTTCATGTTATGCTGGGAGGAAGTCTGAACAGCTGTTTGTTCTACTTTTATCTTGACTTTTATCCAGTCTTAACATGGTCCGTTTAAACCATTTAATTTTATCTTGAATAAGAGTTTTTAATGCAGTAGATAATCAAAGGCTTTTGAGAAATAACGTCAGCTACTTGAATCGATTTTTAACTCAAAAAATTTTATGTATTTTAGAAAATAATTTTAAGAAATCATTTAAATTTTTATTTACTTAAAAAACATTCTATTTAATTTTAATTTTAAATTATTATTTAATTTTTTTTCCCATTTAGAAAAAAAATACTCCTTAAATTTAATCTAAATTCATTATAAAATAAGTAATTAACAAAAATTGTACAAGAGGTTGTAATAAGGTAGCAAAAATTTCCAAAATGATAGTAATTTGTGCATATTTTACCAATGCTTGTACACAAATTTTCATTTTTACTCTGAATGACTACCAATAAATCCATAGAAAATTCAATCATTCGAAAAATTAATTGTATATTTGTATTTATTAGAATAATTGCTGTTAGTCTTAGACTAGAAAAATTCGCTTTTGCAACTTTTTCATTTGAATTCTTGAACACCCGTTTTATAATTTTCTTTTTTTGATTCATTTTCTCTCTAAATTTAAATAAAAGCGCCATGTCTGAAACTACGATAAATATGAATATAAATACATCGTTTGTAACAAAATTAAATAGAAATAATCCATAATATAGAGGGTTTTTAAATTTGAATTTTAAACTTCTAGACTGATGCGAAATATCTGAATCTAAAACACCTTTGAACGTATTTCTTAAAGGATATTCTGGATACAAAGAGCCATAGATTTCTTCAAAATCCATTCTTTTTACTTCACTAGTCAATGGCTTTTCAAAATTAATGACTAATCCCATAATCAAAATAAATAAGCAAGCATAAATTTTTTTAGTTGCTACAATTTTAATCGATCTTTTATTTAAAGTCGAATATCTCTCATAGGAAACTAAAAGATTCAAAAAATTAGAAGATGTCTTCAAGATACCACCAAAATAGTCAATAACATATATTTCATAATACTGAACAATAATTGAACGGCTCAGATATGGACAGTAAATACCATTTACAAAAATACATATATTGGCCAAACGAAAAATATAAAGAAAAGAATAAGTCATATTAATTAAAGAATTTAATTTTATAAATTTAAAGATTGTGAATTCAAATTTAAAATCTTTTTTAGAATTCAATTTTTCGATTACAATAATGTTAAGTAAATTGGAAACGAAACCAAACAAACTAAAAAAGGGAATTAAAATAATGGTCATAAAGTTGAATATTTCTGATATGTACAAATAGTCAATATTGATTTTTATTTTTCGATTTAAATTTACAAATAGACAGTTTTTTTTCATTATGTCAAATTTACACAAGCTTGAATCGTTTAAATTTAAGCATATAGATTTTTTTTGAACAATTTGTTTACCATAATCAAAAAAATACAAATTAACTAGCCAAAAATATGCACAACTACATTTACAATTTTGATCAGGAATAGCAAGAATTAATTTATTTATTGGAAATTGTTTTAACATGCAAAAATCTTCATTAGGAAAGTTGTAACCATCAATTCTAAATTCGATTGTTATATTTTCTAGTTCTTTCATTGAATAAAATCTGCTCTCTATCTTACCATTTAAACTATTTAAAAATTTTAGGCCATTTTTAAAAAAAAAAAGATTATTTGAGCTGTAAAGTCTTAGTTCTTTTATGTAATTGAAATTTGAAAAAACGTCATCTTCTACTATTTCTAAACGACCTTTAATTGAAATAAATTTGATATTTTTGAAAATTTTATGATTGAGTATTTTCTTATTTAAATTACTAGAGTAAAAATTTAAAAATACCGATTCAATAAAACAATTTAATTCCAAATTAGATTCTTTAAATTCAAGAATATTTCTTTTTATAATAATATCAGTTAAGCCACTAATTTCTATTGAGTTAATTTTACTATTTTGAAAAATTTTCGGATCAACTAACCGACTATATTTGCAATTATTTAAAAAACTCAACTTAACAAGCTTCTTAAAAGTTGATTCTGAATTGTTTCCTTTACATGAAATTGATTTTTTTAATTGTAATGTTGAATACGAAAAATACAAGCTAATTTCATGCTTATTTTTAATTAGATTATCGAAAACGCTGATGCAATGACTAAAATTATCTATAAAAGCAAAATTAAACTTGATAAGTTTTGAGAGTAGGTTTCTGTTTGTGATCATCTGGATTGAATCATCAAATGAAACTTTAAATTTCGGAATGAATTTGATTAGGCCTATGGGTTGAAAAATTTTTGTAATACAATTTAATTTTAACTGATTGAAAGAAGAAAAGCCTTCAATTCTGACAATTGTATAAGTATACATTGGCAGAATTTCAGTGATTCTATTAAATTCTTTGCAATTTTCATATCTAATCTTACTAGTTCCTTGTTCCAAATGCACATTTAAAGTTGCCTCAAAAACCACAAATAGGATTAAAAAAAAATTTTGCAGCATTTTTTACTGAATTCTGAAAAATAAATTCCACTTAATTTGAATTACAGAAATTTATGCTATTAAAATATAATGTTACAATAATTGCTATTAATAATTTTTACAATCTATATTTTGATTTTTGAATTTGTAATTTTAGATTTTAAAAATATTCTGTAATATTAGCTAATATTCTAGTTAAAATAGAAATTTAAAAGCACTTTCGAATTTCGAATCGTGAAAATTTTTTGCAAAAAAAAAACTGTTTTTAAATTTTATTGTTTTTAATTTTTAATTATGTTTAATTGATAAATAAATTTACGATAAATATAAAAATTTTAAAAAAATATGTTCTTACTTTAATCGCTTATTAAACTAGAATTTTTTTTGAAAAATAAATTTTACTTTTTGCTTTCGAATTATTGTATTAAAATAAAATTACTTGTTATGAAGAAGACTATCGAAAACTAGATTCAACCAGGATATTGTGAATTTCAAAAAAAAATTAACAAAAATTCTTCTTTTTTTGGTAAATTTACTGAAATGAAATATATTTAAAAAAATACGGCAACTTTTTAAGTAAGATAAATCAATAATCAATTTAAATCTTATTGATGTTTTATTTTTTGTCTTTAATTTACATAAGGAAAATTATTTTAGGAAAAAAGGTGGAACAAAGTTTATTGCATCAAATTGCAGTATTTTTTTAAATATATTTCATTTTAGTAAATTTTAATTTACCAGAAAAGGAAGAATTTTTGTTATTTTTTTCGCAATAGCTTCAGTCAGCATATTAAAATATAATGACCAAACTTCATTTTTAAATTAGATGTATGAGTCCGAATAACCTGTATACTTAAAATTTCAAATTTCAAAATCCCTAAAACAGCATCATTTGAAATTATGTACAAAGAGAACAGGAAAAAATTTTAGAAATTGGATAGTTTTTTTCAAGAAACTATAAATGAGTGTAACAAACATTTTTTTCATTCATTTTTTGGTTTAAAAGGCGACTTTGATCAATAAAATTTTTCTCTAAAATTTAACTATTATATCTTAATTTTTTATTCTATTAGTTTTGAGAATGAAATTATTTAAAAGATGATGTTAAAAATTTTAAAAAATTATTCAAATATTACACTAAACATTTTATTTTGTCAAGAAAAACTTCTTTTACATATTTTTAAAATTTTAAACTTTAGTTTTATTTGAAAAAATTAAGTATTAACAAATTGAAAGATAACAAAAACATTTTTAAATCAATTTTTTTTAATTAATTGTTCCAAGATAGTCATCTCTCAAAGTACCAATAGCATACTACATAAAAATATTAATTTAATAGAAATAAAACAAAACTAAGCATCTTACTATGTCTGTTGCGTCTATTCTTAATCCAATTATTTTAATTCTGATCTCATCATTTTTTTGAATTACAGATTCCTAGAAATTTTAAATTCTATTAAATCAAAAAAGGCATAAAAAATGTAATGTTTTTACTTCATCTTTTGATTTATAACAAGGCGATGCTGCATTTGGATCAAAGTCCATTTCCAATGGAATACAGTGACGGGACACAAAACACTCTAAAGGTCCAATTTCACATCTTAAACCAATTTTATTCACTTGAGAGACTACAGCGTCTAAAACTTCGCCTTTAAATGGACGAAAAACAATTGCTTTGTACTCTACTGGATAAATTACATATCCACGTCCTGGCTGGATTAGGCCAGTGCCTATTGTATCAATTGTTGTAATTGCAATTATGAACCCATATCTTATTTCTCAATATCTACATTTAATTTCAAAATATTTTTCTATTATGTTACTTTCCAGAACATGTTCCTTCGACTTCATAGAGAAGTTTTTGTCTAACAGTCTCAAGCAAATTAGGTCCAAAATATCTCGGATGCAGCAGAATTTCATGTTTTAGAGAAATATGATAGAACATTGTGTGTTTCCGAGAAATGAAAAATTAATCAAAAAAAAAATAATTTGCATTCAATTTCAAACACAATCGAAATAATATACAGCAAAGTATTTTGGGTAAACACTTCATAATAAAATTAACAATTTTTTTATGTATGTTTAATTGGACAAATTTTGTGATTTCTTCAAAATAAAATATTCAAATTTTATTTAAATTTTCTAGATAACTAAAATTTTTGAATAAAATCAAAATTTGCACACATCAAGTCAGCTATTCAATAGCACGTTTTTAACTTTATTCACATTATTTTATGTTACTCTTGAGCGTTAAACTAATATATCAAAAAATAAATTATTTATAAATGATTTTTTTTATTTAAAATAAAAAAGTGTTTAACTTCAAAATTTATATTTCAAAAAGATTGGACATCAATTCATAAATTTATTCTAATTTCTCCTTTTATCAATTAATTATATTTTTAATTAAAAGTGTGCGTCCAAAAACAACAGCATACAACTGCAAATTCTTGATGAAAAAAAAAATTATTTTTAATTAACACACAAATTAAAAAAATCAAATCGGTGTTAGAATACAATTGATTAAAAAAAAAACATCTACAGACAAAATAATCAATTAAAAATATTTTTTGAAATATTCAATACCAGTTCGCGCACATTGACCTGTTTTTTGTCTTATAATTATATAGTAAAATTATGCTAATAGAATATTACTATATTTTTTTTTGTTTTTTTTTTCTTCTAAATAATTTAGCAATGCGTAGTTTAGTTGAATTTTTGAGAATTAAAATTTGCAATAAGTCAATCTTGGGCTTCGTTAGAAATTCAGGCTAAACTTAAAATCAACACATATATCAGAGAAATAATTTTAATTCGTAGCCAAATTAAATATTTTCTCTCTTTTTTTTTTTTTTTTTATTAATTTATTTTGCTAGCTATTATTTTAATCATAAATATAGTGAAAAGAGAAAAAATTAGATGATAATTTTAAATCAAGATTGCTCGTGAGCTTTAAAATATTATGCACTAATTGGTGTGAGTAGTTGAGGGAGCGAAAAAAAATTTCTAGTATATGCGTGTGTTGAGAGTGAGTGTGTTTCTATTTGGTTATTAGCTGATATAAAATTTTCTTATTATTGCGTATTTAGATTATAAAAAACTTGATCACCCAAGATGGAAATAAACTCGGGGTCAAATAACTTCGACCCAAACACGAACCTACTGACCGAAATGAATCTTAATCCTGAGCACACAGACTCGGTGATCACCGACGAGTCGACGCTGATTCTTGATCAATACGAACACGACACAGACAGACTGCTTAACGAAAAGCTTCTGGCCGACAAAGAGCAAACAAATCAGCGTTTGTTTCAGTCGTTTCAGACTTCGGCGTGTACAGTCGCTCAAATGTTCAAGGACAAGTCGACGCCCGGCTCCGATAGTCACAATCTTGCCTGGCAGTCGTTTCAAAATTCGGCCGGTGCCATTACCGTTCTTTACAAAGACAGTTTGGAGGCGTGCAAAGTTCACCTTGACCTTGGAGTGGCCATCGGGCAACAACGCAAGGTGAAAGAGATAATAAACTGGCTAAAGAAAAAAAAACGACGCTCTATCCGCAAAGACGAACTGATTAGTTTGTTAATTGGCCGCCAATTTACCCTTCCCGTCCCGAATAGTTCGTTCAATTCAAATCCGTTTGCGAACCAGTCTTCGCAAAATCAACAACAGCAGACATCTTCTCAGAACAGTTTAAGCACACTTTCTCAAAAAAATCGTGGCTCATTGCCACAACAAGCACAAAATCAAGCCGCTCAAAATGCTCGTTCAAACACTATGTCTGAAAATACATGCTCCGATCTGGCCACTTTCCGCGAGGCTCTGATCATGCACAGTAAGCGAAAAGACTTTACTTCAAAAGTACTTTAAGTGCAAGATTTTTTTTTAAGATAGGTCACGTGACACCCCTGTACAAGGCTACAATCAGATGACTTATGTAAACACTCACAGCCATCATCATCAGCACAATCATCCGTGTGATGATTTGGATTGTTTTTTTTGTGAACAAATAGCCACACACATAGAGCAAAAACGTTCGGCTAACAACTTTGACATGGAATCTCCGACCAGGAAACGAGGACGGTTCTATTAGTTGAGAATTTTTAAACCGCTACTGAGTCCACGATAATTTATAGAATTTTTAAAGTTTCGGATACAAAAAAATCTATTTTTTTTTCTATCTTCTGTTTGGCTTTGTAAATTTATTTAAAATATTTTCAAATAAAACAAAAAAAACATTTAACAAATTTTTAGCTTTTTTAATCTTTGATCGAACAGTGTAAGAAAATAGATTTAAAATTTAACCGATAAATAAAATAATGTAAATTTTATAAAATTCAACGATTTATTTTTGTTTACGAATTTGGTGTTAATTTTATTGTTGTTCAGCTTTTTTTTTTCTTTTCTTATTAGTTTTTTTTTTTTTTTTTGTTTTTCAAATAGTAGATTTATCAGAAATAACCGAATTTTTTTTGACTTGTTAAAAATCGAAATTCAGATTTTTTTTTCTCATTTTTATATTAAACAATAAATAAGTAAATTGAAAATTATGTTGTAAATTCTACAACTTTTATTATTTTATTTAAACTAAAAATAAATACAAATATACTAAGAACTGCAAAATTAAAACTAGTGTTGGGTCAAAACCAAATTTTTTTTATCTTTACTCGCTCTTTGTGGAGCATAGGGTCATTACTTCTGATTTCCACTCAAGTCGATTTTTCGCCTTCACTCTTGCTTCTCCTCATGTCATTCCCATTTTGACGAGCTCTTTGGTGATTGTTGACCTCCATGTTATTGCTGGTCGTCCTACATTACGTCGCCCTTGAGGTGTCCATCGAAGGGCTCATTTTGGTATCCTTGTTTCCTTCATTCTAAGCACATGTCCAAACCATCGCAGTCTTTTATTCTTAAAACCAATTGAGTTGACCGAAATTTTAGCCGACCAATATGGTTTAGAACACTTTGCAAACTCTTACTTGTTTATAAGTGACAGTTTTAAGTCTAAGTCACAAAAAATTAAGTCAAAGTTATGACTTGACTTAGAAAAAAAAATTAGCGAATTTCCGTCTTACCCTTTAACCAATTTTCCAGAAGTAAAAACCGTGAAATTTAATATTAAATTAAAAAAATGACAATTTGTTTTTGATAAATAAATCTTATTTTATTTTAAATAAAAAAATGTTGACAAAATAAATTGTTGATTTTTTATTCTGTTGATAATTTTTTTTTCATTAAAAAATATAGTTTGGGAGAAACCCAGGCAATTTGGAACGGAGCTTAGTCCTTGCTTTCAGCCCAATGAGAAGAGATAGATTAGCTAAGTTAAAATTAATTGAGGTTGATGTTATATGCGTTGGATTTCTTCTTTTGATTTCTAGAAGAGGTCAAAAGGGGTTACAAATCTTTGTTGAGAATTAGAAAAAATTGACCTGATGTGTTGTTCAAGATCGCAGTTTATTTGTTCATGGTCGAGCCTTGTAAATACAAATTTTTTAAACAGTTTACTGAACCGATTTTCAAGCATTTCTATTTTTAGGTCTTGGTGGATGTAAGTTGTACGGGTTCGAAAGGGGTAATATTTGATTGATTTGAGTAGTCGGTTTTGAATTTTTTGACAGTCTGATAGAATTTTTTGAGTTGATGTTGTGAACAGGACGAACGAGTAGTCAAAATTGGAACGAATGAGACTTTTTTTAGACGGTGAAAGCCAGGGCGGTTTTGTTTTTAATTTTCAAGCTTTTGATTTTTCTTATTAGGTTTGATTTTTTTACTAATTTTGCTGATAGATCGTCCAAATGCTTTCTGAAACTGAGTTTTGGGTAGAGTATGTGGCCAAGAAAGCAAGAGATACCAAGGAAAAGGCTCCAGCGGGATGTTGCTATTTAAACGTAGGTTGAGTTTATGATTAGCTTCAAAATTTATGCGATAGCCTGCAGTTGTAATCACTATGCAGATTGTTTTTGAGCCGTTGATTTTTAGGCACCAAGTTTTACAGAAATCTTTGATTATAATTATAGCCTCTTGTAGTGTTTTCTCGATTTTTTTGGATTTTTTTCCGAGTACCAGATGGTCAGGTCGTCAGCAAAAAGAGCTTTTTGAATCGTTCTGGGGAGGTTTTTGACAATATCGTTAAAAAAATTTGAAAAAAGTGTAGGGGATAAGCAGCTGCCTTGAGGGACTCCTGAGTTAATATCGAAAGCATTTGATCTTGAGTCTTTGCATTGAACAAAAATTTGACGATTATTATGGAAGTTGAATATCCAGTTATAGAGACTTTAAGTTTTAATGTTTTGAATTTTAGTAGGATTGCTTTGTGGTTTATTTTGTCGAAAGCTTTTTCAAGATTGAAGAAGATTGCACCTGTTTTTATGTTGTTATTGAAAGCATGAATGATTTAGAGTTGTAGAGCCTGAGAAAATGATCTTGTGTAATTTTACTTTTTCGGAAGCCTGATTGACATGCTGGGATGTCGTGTTTTTTTGGATTTCTTCCATTGTTTAGGAAGGTAGCCAAATTTCAGCGATTTGTTGATAATTTTATGTTCTATTAAATAACTGATAAAATATTTGTTGATAAATTATACTCGGCCAAACCAAAGTATGATTTTTTAGCTAACCAAAATAAAAAACCAATCACTAATCAAAACTGAGGAAAAATAATAATCAATTAAAATATTTATATTAATAACAATATTATTATTTTCGTTATTGTAGTTTTATTTCTGTAAAATTGATTTTACTCACGCTAAATTAGAAAAAAACACGTTTTTAAAATTAAAATATTTAATAAAAAAATGAAGAAAACTTAAGAAAATTTTGAGTTGACAATTAAGTCCAATCAATTGGAAAACTCTATTTAAACTCGATTTTCAAATTTTAGATTATTTTTTGATCACATATTGGATTTTACTTGAGTAAGAATCTGCTATCTTAGCTTAACATAATCTAAGCTGTACGGGTGCAAAAACTCAGTATACATAAAAATGATAATTTTACTAATAGGTATTTGTCCTAAAATTCATTTTGAAAAAAAATGAAGAACTGATACTGATATAATAGTGAAATTTAGAAAATTCACAGCTTTATTTCTATAGTCTCTAAAATTTAAATTTTTTTAATCTTTTTTTCATAATTTCTATTTTTTTTAATATTCTCATAATTTCTATTATCTACTTTGGTCTATTAATTGACCCCTGGTTGTCCTTAAATGATACCATATATGTGTTTTCTGTTTAATTTAAAATTTTGTGTTCACTGGGTAATTATTAACTTAATAAAAACAAGCACTAAAACTATAAAAATACCCATCCAAATCAAGACTTAAAATAAAGATTTTATTTAATATCAACTAAGCACTAAAAATTTCAAAAGGCTCAAAATAAATGTGTGCATATGTGCACAACATCTGAGGATAATACCTTTAATAGATAAAAAGTTATTCGATAAAAACCTAAAACACAAATTTTGTTAGATTTTACAACAATGGTCATTTTTTGGTATTTTTTGATTTTACTTTCTTGAAAGCAAGACCGAAAAAAAACAATTTATGGCTCATTATAATTATAAAAAATTATCTACAAAATGGTTTGTTAAACTGACAACACATACAACACATATATGGTGTCTTGTGAGGATAATTTAGATCGTAGGTAGGGGAAATTTAATAGACGAAAGTGGACCAATTTTGAAAAGGAAGTAAAAAAGATAAAAATAAATTTTACAAACTAAACTAGAGTTCTCGAAATTTAGAAAAGAATTTTATGAGCTTTAACGCAAGACTAAAATCTAAATTCTAGATTTTTTGAGCCGGCCTTCATTTTAGTTTAAATTCAAAAATTCATATTTTTATAAATTAAGCTTTTATAATAAAATAACAATATTGTCTAAAAGCAAAAGGAAAAAAATTATTAATAGGCGAGAGTAATTAACTAACTCTGTTTGTAAAAGATAGCACTATTATTATTAGTTTCATTATTATTATTATTTATTTCAATGAACGCCTTTAAAGCGATGTTAAAAAAAACAAAAAACTATACTTTTATTTTTAAAAAATTTTAAATGATCTTTTGAGAGTAAACTTCTTTGCTTAGTAACATTAGTGCAATTTTCTTTATTTCTTTTTTAAATTTAACTCGAATTTAATGTAATGTTTTGTATTTTTGTTTATGGGGCTTTAAACTAATAAATAATAATAATAATAATTGTTATGTTTGGTATTTAAGTAGCAAATTTATTTAAATAAAGAAGTTTTTTATTCAAATTTATTTTTGCTTCTTTTTTTACATTAATAAAAGCGAGACAAAATTCAAATTTGAGAATCAGATGAAGAAAAATAACCAATGGATTATTCAAATTTATTTTTAATTTTAGCCTCCAATTGATAAGATTTGAATTTATCAAATTTGTCTTTGAATGCATTTATTGAGGCTGCAAAAATGAGAGAGTCTATAATAACAAGGTATACTATTTATTGTAAAAAAATATTTAAATAAATTAAATTTTATAAATTAATTTTTTTAACATATTAATAGTATTTGTAACATGTTGGTTAAAAGAAGACTTATGCTAGTTTATCCAAGAGAAATCAAAATAAAAAAATAAAGTAAAAAATATTTTGTGTTCTTTAAGCATTAAGAAATCTTTTGAGTCTGAGCTGATAAATTTATAAAATCAAGGTTATTTTAAAGGAATATCAATCTTGAGTTTATAAATTTAATCAATTAATATTAAAAAAAACCTTAACGTCTCAAGATCATTCTAAATAGAAGATCAATAGATATTTTTTAATATAAGCCTAGATTGACACTGATACATGGCTCTAGATTAAAGCAATTTGAATCCAATGGTTTCGAAAATATTTTCGAAATTGAAAGAGCAAATTTAGATTGTTATTCATAAAAATACAAATTTTAAAGAAGTTTTAAGATGGTTTAGATTGCGATGAAAGTTTTTAAATAACTAGTTTGAATTCTTAGAACAAAGTCTCTGTCATTGTTGTAAGACTAAAAAAACTAAAGACCGATATGATTTAGTACTTTTTAATAAAATTTATCTATTCATAAAGATTGATGAAAAAAAAAGATTAAATTTTTCAAAATTTATTAAATCAAAACTTGTTTGTTTAAATAAATATTATTGCAGAACTAATTTAATAGAGAAAGGTCCAAAAAAAAAAAACGATAATTTATTAAAAATAAAATTAGAAAAAAAAATTTATCAAAAGAGACTAAAGTTTCTCATTTTTTTCGTTATGAGTTATGTTTGAACCATTTGAAAACTAACTTTGATTTTCCTGATTTTCTAAAGCATTTTTAGTCTCAGGTACGGGCTCATTGGACTCTTTGGTCTCGCTTACTTCAACCACCGGTGACTCAATCAAACTAGTTGTATCACTGGACCATTGAGTTTTTAAATCATCATCCTCACCAGGTTTTTTAAGCCTCTCTTTCAGTGCTTTCAAAGCCTTAAGTCGTCGTCTTTCTGCATCCGAATTTTCAATATTGTTTTTTACCATTGGAATTGTGATAGTTATATGCGATTGACCTGAATGAATTCCGCCTGCTGCATTGTACCGCTTAGGTAGAGGTTTGCATATTTTTAATCTAATTAACAAATTGAATATTGTATTTGATATAATGGCTACGAATGGCTGTATTTGAGAAGGAAAAAAACTTGCGAACACAAATGTTGATGACGAATCGCCGCGAGTACCATTTTTGTGTCTTTGAAAAAATCTCAAATAGATCCAGCTATAAAATACACCGAAAATAACCATGATAAAATAGGTTGGTTTTGTTAGACCAAAAACAAAGAACAGACCAGATATTAATATTGTTAAAATTGGCAAGTTGTCTTGCTTGATGCGCAGAAAACCTAGATCTACAACAATATTATCAGGCATAATTTGTTTAGTGGCTACTGTAAAGCCACCTAGGATACCTCCAAGACCGTGAATGGCTACATTAAAAATCATTTGTTCATTAAAACTCGCCACAAACAGTGTATAATAAATAATAGTTGTACTCAACCCTACTGATATTGTGGTTATAAAATAAAACTGAATGCATTCGATACGGCCCCAAAGCGGCTCAAGCATTTTGCTGAACAATAATAATAAAAAGCAATTTACCAAAAGCTCAAAAAAATTGTATTCTACAAAACTATAGGTAAAAAGAGTCCATAGATAGAAATTTGGTGGCAAAAGTTTTCCAGGCACAATACATAATAGCTGATCTAGATCGCCTTTAAATTTTGACAGGTAACCAAGTAGAAGAGCAAGACAAAATAGTTTGAATATTAAACTACTATTCGTGATTATGGAGACTAAAGCGCTTGGATTGAAAATATTTTTTAAACTACTTGGCTGACTATATGTTGGGTTCTCAAGCGATACGACTGACATGTTTTTTATTCATTTGGTGACGGTGATTAATTTAATTAGATTTTTTCTTTAGTTTATAAATGAATAAAAAAAAAATAGAAATATGCTAATTGTTAATAAGTTTTTTTATTCTATGTTTTTGCCCATAAAAATTCAAAGCGTTTTAAACAAAACAAAAATGCTTGAATTTATAATTTTAAATTTTAGATTTTTGCTCAATAAATCTGTCGGTATTTAATTCTGATAAAAATAACAAAAATATCTATTGAATAAAAGCGTGTTATGCATATTTTTAATAAAATTTTTAAATATTTTTTTTTATTTTGATTGTTTTTTATTTGAGCATACTCTGACTTTATCTTAAAGAAAAGCTCACAATTATAACAGGTAACCAAAAATGTTTGTCGTAAAATTCATCTAGAAAAAAAGATTGAACCGATAATCATATAATAGTGGAATTTAAAGGGTTAACAGCTTTTTTTCTCTAGTTTCTAATTTTTTTCCTTTCTTTTCAAAATTTGTTAACTGTGAATTATTAATTGATCTAATTACCTACCATCTAAATTATCTTCAAATGACATTTTTTCATATTTAAGAAATATGGTATGATCCAAAATTATAAAAGGCTACTTAAAAAAAAAGGCTCTACAACTGGAGAGTAAAAATGTATTTACTTAATTTTTTCAGGAAATTCTTCAAAAAATCAGGATTTAGTTCTTAATCTTCTTGGCAAGAAAATTCCATACTCTGATTCTCTAATTTTTTTAGGTATGAAAGCCTGAATGTTTTAACTCTCAAGTCGAGTTTATCTGGTCTAGGTGTCAAGTTAGACTAAATATTATCAAAATTCTGTCCAATAATTCATGGAAACTTAATGGTAAAACTTTAGGAGGGGTTAATAATGATGCTTTCATAGATTCAATTATAGATTATAGTTTTTTTACTATAAACCTAGTCTCATAAACAAATATCCAAAGGTTACAAGTATTTCAAAATATCTCAGTCAAGTTTATTCACCATCTCCCCTTTGACATACCGTCGGAAATTTTTTCTAATTTTCTAGAAGAAATTAAATAAGAGAAGATAAAGCTAAGGCTAGAAAAACTGTTAGGGTTTAGTTTCTGAAATGTATTTATCATTTGTTCTTTTTGAAATTATTTAAACTGTAACACTGCTTAAAAATTTATCTATCAATGGCGAAAGGAGTTTAATTATTCAAAGCTATTTAGAAAATTTATTTAATAAACTATTAAAAAAAAATAATCAAATAGGTTTTGCCAGTTTAACAAACCATTTTGCAGATAATTTTTTATAATTATAATGAGCCATAAATTGTTTTTTTTCGGTCTTGCTTTCAAGAAAGTAAAATCAAAAAAATACCAAAAAATGACCATTGTTGTAAAATCTAACAAAATTTGGGTTTTTATCGAATAACTTTTTATCTATTAAAGGCATTATCCTCAGATGTTGTATTCATATATAATTGAATTTGAACTTTTAGATAAATATTTTAAGTCTCACATTGAGCTTTTATAAATTTCTAGTTAATAATTAAAATATTTTATTTAAAAGCTCAGAGTTAGGGCTTAAAAAAAAACAGGAGATTTAATCTTTTTTAGAAATTAATTAAAACTATTTCTTACAATATTCCTATTAGCATCTTAAACTATTTTTACTCTCTGATTTAGGAAATTAAAACAGACATTAATTTTTTTGTTAGTTATTTTCAAAAAAATTAAAAAAAAAATTGACTTTAAGTTTCTTGATTTCGACTGAATAATTCAAAAAAGATTCTGATTATTTTACTATATTAATTTAACAAATCAAAAGTTTAAAAATTGAAATTGTAAAAAATTAAATTACAAATTAAATGACACCATAAAAGTGAAAGCTCATTTTGATTCAATTATTTAACGTTGAAGAGTTTTATCATTTAGAAAATATATAAATTAATTGCATAAATAATGCTGTTCCCCTATGGCCGTTTTGATGGACTTAAGAATAAAGATCTTTTTTCTATAAATGTAAAATATTTTTCTTAGACTAAATTCTTTTATTAATCAAAATTTCATTTCTCTCTCAGTCTTCAACATCATCAAGTCATCAAAATAATTTTTGCAAACAGAGTGATGGTTGAATTGGTAGAGTAAATTCATTGAATTTTTTATGATAAAATGTAGTGTATTGAAAAGGAAAAATAATTTCAATAAAAACTTTTATGTTTGTGTGTTCAATATATTTAAGACCATTTGATCATTTTAAAGATAAAACCTTCTTTATGCAAATTTCATTTTTTAGTAGTTTTTTTAACCAAATGTATTCAAATTATCGGTAAAATAAAAAATACTAAAATAAATTTTTATAATTCTTTATTTTTAAATTTAATTTAATTGCTAAAAGTATTTACATTAAATAGTAAGTAAAATAAAGTAGTGATAAATTGATTCAAATTTTTAATAGTTTAACTTTATTTCTAAATTGAAAAATAAAATTTTATAATTATGAATTTGCGTTTGATCCAATGGAAGTTTTCCGTTTACAATTAATTCACGAATCTTAAAACGACTCTAAAATCACAAATTTTTATTTGACTAAAAAAACTCTTATCAATTAATTAAGTATTCTTTTGCTTCAAGATGAGCTTTTTTTCCAAATTGCCAATCTGAAGATTTTTGTGCTTAGACCAAGCATGAAAGCATTTTGTGAACGCTAAAGGCTCCTTGCCTTTGGTAGTCAGTAGAAGCCTGCGAGCTCGTGAAGACTGTTTTAGCTTCAAATTTTGAATGTAAACCTGACTGCTCTTGAAGGCCAGTTTAACTTCGATCTCTGAACTTGAAGGTCCAATCCACAAATAAACATTTTCTCCTGTGTCCAAAATCATGACATCGTCATCGGCCAAATCATCCTAAAAAAGTTAAATATCAAAAGATCGAAACAAAACTATAAATCTCCAAATTATAAGTTTTTTTATGATGACAAACATTATTCAATACTAACTATTAATCAAAAATAAAAAAAATTTTCTAAAAAAATTTAAAAAAAAAATAATAATTGATATGGATACTTTATTAGTTGACTTGCTCCAAAATTAGATTTGATGTTAATGGATTTTTTTTTGATAAAATCTCCCAAAATGAATAGAAACATCTAAAAAACAAGACAATACAGGACTTAGACAAAAAACGTCTAAAAGAAAATGTGTTCAACTCGAATTAATATGAATAACTTAAAATTAAATCAATAACCGAATTTTTGGTTAACCAATTTTGGCTAACCAGGTTTTTGGTTGACCAATTTTTGTCTAACCGGACATTGGTTAACCAAAATTTAGAAAATTGGTTAACCAAGCAGTCAAAAACCAACATCACTAACTTGGACTTGAGACTGGTGACAAAATAGTTAGCTAAAGCTTAAATATCTTTAAAAAATTTCTTTTAAGCAATGGCCTATGCAATCTGAGACAGGGAGCTAACCAGGGCTCTAAACATGCGCATCGTTCTGTAGAGACATTTCAAAACTTTCAGGTAGCAAAATTTGAATCACCCAAAACTTGTTCTTGCAGAAACTCTGCCATTTATTTTTTAATTTAAAATTTTTTTTCTTGAATATTATTTGCCTTATTTTAATCAGCTTTGTTTACTCGATTTTGTGAAAATAATGAAAATTCCTAATTTAGATTGTTCTAAATTAAACAATAATTCTTAAACACTTTTAATTTCGAGTTTCATGTATTAAGAATATAAAAAATATAATAATTTAATTTACTTGACAGAAATCATTACACTTCTCAGTAACCGAAAAATAGCCCTTGTCATTAGAACATCTAAACAATCTCATAAATTTCATATATTCTGCAGACTAAAACAGTAAAAAAGTAGAATTTCAATTAAATTTGTTAATTGTCAAATATTATTTACAGTGTCGTATGGCTTTCTGCCTTCTAGACTATGCCAAAAAAATGTCTCAGGCTCTTCTCCTTCATTAAGTACTTGAATGCTAAACGATTCGTCGTACATTTTTTGAGCTATTTCTTCAGCAATTTTGGCCTCTTCATTATTCGAATTTTTTCCAATCCATACATACACTATTCCTTTAGTGGCTGACATTTCGTCTGTATTTTCAAACGGTACACACACAATAAAACAAAAGCTTGAGCACAAATTCAATGATGTAGCTTGGTCTAACTGAATGCATCTAGTACAAATGGCCGAATAAGGATTTCTTCTCAATTGATACATTTTGGTTTCATAAGAGGGCTTTTGTCCAGGCTTTTGAACACTTGGTTTTCTTTTGCCTTTGTGAATGACTAGTTGACGATTAAAATGAGCCAAAAATTGCGGGCTTTCTTGCTGCTGATCAAGCTTGATTATTTCTATATCTTTAAATTTTTTTTTCAAACTAAAGGTAAATGTGAGCCATCCAGCGTTATTGGCATCTCTACCTTGCCAAAAATACAATTTACATTCAAACGAATTTTCCGTAATGGGCTCTTCTTCATCTTGCTCTTTACCATCGTCGTCCTCCTCAACTTTCCAATATTTACAAAAATATAAATAACAGTCTTCTGAATAGAATTGACCAATTTCATTTTCGGGCAATCGAACAAATTTTTTATTCTCAAAAACAAAGCATTCTTTTGACTCGAGAAAATCGTTCATTTCTTCCATCATGCCAAGCGCTTCTACATCAGGCACTGGCTCATATCTATCCTTAAACAAAGCAACCAAATCTGTTTTAAGTGCTTCAGATGGATTTTGAAGAATGGCTGGCAAAGCAGATGACCCAGACGGAAGTGCACTGTGAGACCGAATCAAAGTACTATTGGGAGCAGACAAATAATTTGTAGACACTGTTGAAGAAGATGATACAGAATCTACCGAGCCCTCTCGTTGAACTTGAATCTTTTTGAATTTTTCACTTTTTTTCAAAACAGCATCTGCTGTCCTTGTATAATCAACCGGTATAAGTTCATCCCAACCCTCAAATTTAGACTTAAAAATTTGATTTTCAGATCCCTCAAGAGTACTTGATACCATTGTATGAGCCGGCCTGCTAATCATGGCCTCCAATGAAGTGCTTAATTTAACAGCAGCAGTTCGAACTAGTCTTGTTGACTTGCGGCCCATCCATACAAATATGTCCGTGTAGCAGTCTAAAATGTATACCCCTCTAGTGTCTAACAAGTCTTTAGTAAGAACTAATTTGCCAGTATTGGCCTGAACTTGAGGTAATTCCAAATAGCCCATACCAATGCCAACTTTGTAAAGTTTTGGTTGAAATTTGTCCGGCTCAGGTGCATTTTCAGTCTCGGACAATTCTTTTGTAAAATGTTCGGCTGACGGTGGTCCATCTAATATTCTCCAAAAAGGCATCACTTCATCACCTTGTTTTAATTGAATTAGTTCGCATTGAAACTTTCTCTCATATTTGTTTATGTTTTCGGCAAAAAGTCTCGCTTTAGACCTGGTAATCGGATTGCATTTGCTCCCATTCCAAAGATAAATACTCATACCATTGTCCAATAGAAATACGTGTCTTGGATCTAGTGATTCGTAATGAATGGGAACTGGTTCCAATACAATTCGTTGTGTGCCGCTAACTTTGTACATACGTGTCAAATACTCAATATCTTCTACTTTATAGAAACCACTAGTGGTTCTAGCTCCTTCAATATAGCACAAGTCATTGCCGAATAATTCTAAAAATTCATCGCTTTCCTCATTTTGCTCTTCTCTTTGAGTACGGCAAGTTGCTCCAAGAAAATTTCTTAGATTGACAGCGTGCATAGCCGCACAAGCTTGCTTGTCCAAAGAAGATTGACTGCCAATCCAGAAGAAAATTTGCCAATTTAAATTGTTTGCCTCGTCGTAGTAAGTTTGCAGCACTATGTAACAATCGCCTTCGAAAAATTTTCCATTTAGAGCTGGCTCGACCGGACTAGGAAGAAATTTATCTATTTCGTAGCACACAATGCCGGGTATGTGTCCGACATCGTCTTCAAAAAATTCGGTGTAGTCTAATTTAGGCTTTTCTAACTGTTCATCCCAGCGTTTTCCTTTAATTTCATCGAATTTTCCCGTTAGTTTTTTGTCCGATTTTTTCGACTCAGCAACTTCTCGCATTCCTTTAAGTACTTTTGAGCTTTCATTTTCGTTTACATTTTGCTTCAATAGTTTGAGCCTTTTTTTTCTAGCTATTGGATCTTTGACTGGGTTTTTAGTTGGTAAAAGGCTAGTGGCCGAAATTTGCTGTGGTGATGCACCTGCTAACATTAGTTGATGTTGTAGAGAAAAGTCAATATTGTAAAAAAGTGCTCCTGCACCAACTACCTTTTGCATTTCGATTGGTTTTGGAGGCATTTGGAAATCAGGATTATCGCTTACGTCCAAGTCCTGTAGTTGCAAGAAATGAATCGATTCTGGCAAAGTGTATAGTTTGTTTTTGTTTAAAAATAATTTTCTCAATTTGCCGCATCTACACAGTCCCTCTGGCAGCATTTCTAAACGATTATCCGACACACTAAATATTTCCAGCTCTCCCAATTTGCCGATACCTGCTGGTATACCGACAAAATTTAAGTAATTACTGTTTACATACAGCTTTTTAAGTCTTGATAATTTGCATATTGCGCTCTAAATTAAACAAACAGATAATTTAATAAACTTTTAGAACAATTTATTTTTATTTTTTTATTCTATTGATAGATAAACCAACTTTTAAAATTAAATCATTAAAATTCTATTTTTATTTAATAGAGTATTGTATGTTGAATAATCTTAATAATTTTTTTGTATATAACAAATTGAATTTTTTACTTAATTGTAAAATGAATACTTAACTGCCCATTTCTTTTTTATTTTTATCATTTCAATTTGTCCATGGGACTTAAACTTTAATTAAAATAAATAAATAAATAAAGCAACTTTTAGCCATACCTTAATCTCTAGATTAATTTTTTCTTAATTTTTTGGTGATGCAAAAAGATTTTTCTTTCATTTGACATCAAAATTTATCAGCTTAAAATAAAGATACTTTTATTTTTTTACACAGCTTGCGATCCTTAAATTTTTTTTACGAACGATGATCGTAAATATGTAAACAGTATACCCCTAAAAAATGCTCAACTTAGCATTCTTAACACTTGTGATCCTTTGTGTTACCCTTTCTTTTTACTTTTTATTTAAAAATTTTCAAAAAGGATAAAATATATTTAACTAATAACAAAAAATAGGTGATAAAATAGATATAACATTTCAAAAACAAAATGAACAAAAATTTTTCCTTTTTTGATAAATCAAAATTTACTAAAATGAAATATCATTATCAAAGCTTTATAACAAATATTAAAACATGTAAATATGATTGATCGTTAAATAAAAAATTAAATTTGAATTTTTGGAAAAATTTCTTTGAGTGTTAAAAAATACTGCAACATACTTTGATGAATCTTTTTTACCTAAAATAAAAACATTTTTTTTTTTTTTTTTGGATTAAAAGAATCAAGAATCAATTTAAATCTTATTCATGTTTTATTTTTTATCGTTTATTTTACATTGACACTAAGTTTTAGTATTTTTTAAATGTAATTTATTTTAGTAAATTTTGATTTATCAAAAAAGGAAGAATTTTTGTTCTTTTTTGTTTTTGAAATTCACAATACCGTGTTACATCTATTATTTTTTAAATATTAAGAAGCATACATGAAAATTTTAACAGCCAAAATTTTTCTAATATTGGATATACCGAATTGGACAATTTGGGAACCGTCTGGATCGCTAATGTGATTTTATCCTTCAAACG
This sequence comes from Brachionus sp. 'Tiscar', assembly GCA_006352455.1. Classification (NCBI taxonomy): domain Eukaryota; kingdom Metazoa; phylum Rotifera; class Eurotatoria; order Ploima; family Brachionidae; genus Brachionus; species Brachionus sp. 'Tiscar'. The sequence goes on along the minus strand of VANL01000388.1, from coordinate 8,794 downwards.
CGTGAAAAAATAACTATTTCTATCAATCTTAAAATTTTGCTCAATATTTTTTTATCTTTACAAAAGCTATTTTGAATTAAAGAAATATTTTAAATTTAAAAAATAAATAAAAATTTTAGTCGATTTTTTTTTAATTTATTAAATCTTTTCTCTTTAACTAATCCAGGAGTTGATCAATTTGAATTTGTTAAAAAAAAAGAATATTGAATAAAAAAAAAACTTACTGGTAAAGATAATAATTTATTTCTGGAAAGATTCAATGTAATTAGTTCCTCTAAATCACCGATGGCATTCGAAACTTCGGTCAAATTATTTTCACTAAAATTAAGTCTACGCAGAGTTTTAATTTTGTAAATAACATCAGGAATAATCGTTAAACCGTTCGATGATAGATCTATTTCTTTTAAGTTTGGTAAATTTTCCAAACCCTGTGGAATATTGGTTAAAGTACGTTGTGTATCTTTTAAATGAAGTGATTCTAATGACACAAGGGCCGGAAGTTGTCTCATTTGAGCGTGTAGTAGCGGATTATGATTCAAAATTAAAGTCTTAAGGTGTACTAGACGTCTTAGCTGAGGCGGAATAGTTTCCAATTTGTTTGCGCTCAAATCCAAAAAGACAAGATCAGTTAAATTAATGAACAAATGACTAGGAACTGAAGTTATTCGATTATGACCCAAATTGAGAACCAGAATTGTTTTGGCCTCTTCCAGGTTCTGTGGCACTTCTTTTAAATCATTAAAGCTAAGATCCAAAACAGTCAAGTCTTCGAGTTTGTTTAAATCAGTGGGAATATTTTCGCTGCTTACTTGATTGTCGCGCAGATTCAAAACTCTAAGGCATTTAAGTTCAACCGTTTGATTGCTTAGACAAGTAATTTTATTGTGAGCACAATGCAATTGTTCTAGTTTGGACAGCGAATTGATTTCGTTAGGAAGCTCGGTTAAGCCGGTATGACTCATGCGAATCCATCTCAACCTTTGCAGTTCACTAAACAGCTTGGGGTGTTTGACATTCTCATCAAAAGTGTAGCGGGTAAAGTCAATACCACGAACGAATGGCAGTACACCAGTTGATGTCATAATTATTGCATACCTTGAGTAGAAAAATAAAATTATGATTAACTGAAAATTTTGTTGTTGTTAAGCGAACTTTATGATAAGATAAATAGGTAAATATTCATTAAATTTATATATAAAGATAGGAAAAGTTCTTAAAAAAAAAACAAATGCAAATCGCATTAAATATTAATATAAAAGCGCATATGATTAAAAATTTACACAAAAAATTTGTATTAGTTGCAATTCGAGTTGTTTTTTTGGTTAGCCGATTTGAAATTTTGCTTCAAATTAACATATTTTATTTTATATTTGAATTTTTGTTTGTTGTTTTTGTTTTAAGGTTTAAAAGAAGAATTTATATAATTTATTAATTATTGTTTTCGTTGATTTATTGCAAACTAGAAGAATTAAGAATATATTCAATCTTCTTAATACAAACTGCTCTTTGGATTGAGCCAGTGTTATTAAAAAATTATTGAAAACAAGAGGCTTATTTGATGATAGAGAATCACCAACACCAGTTTTGATATTTTGGATTTTTTATATTTAAACAAACTAATTTTAATATGAAAATAGAACTAATGATTTTAATTGAATTTTTTAAGTTTGCTAAGGAAAGATGATATTCTCTAAAAATTAATTATAATAATAAGCAGAGATTAAATTTTATTTTTAATGATATGATAACAAAATTATAGTAAATTTAGAAATTAAAAACCTTCAATAGAATTATTTTGTAAACAAGATGATAACAATTATATATTTTTTAATTTTTAATTAATTTATTTTAAAGTTAGACCTCTTAGAAAACAAAAAGAGTTTGCTTTCAAAAATTTGTCCTCAGTAGTCAAATAGGTTTTCGTTTTTTTTCTTAGATTTTTTGCTCGTAGATATGTTGGTATATTGGCTTTCAGAAGATCTAACAAGAAAAATTCAAAAGTCTAAAAGAAATTAATTACAAAATTTTTTATTGAATTAATAAGAATAAAAATTGAATTTTTATTTTTTCTTAATTTTGAACTTGATTAAATATCAAAATATAATATAACTAAAATTTTTTACTTTATTTGAAGTTTTTTGGAAAAAAATCACTCAAGAAAATACAGATTAAAAAATCAATTTGCAAAATTAAGATAAAATTTTTACGTCAAAAGCTAATATTTAATTTATCTCAATTCATATTTGTCTTGACTTGTTAAAATTTTAAAAACTTTCCCTTTTCAATATTTTCTAGATCAATAAATCTTTTCTTAATTTTAAATTTTTTAAAATTTGAAAATTTTATTTAAAATTTTTGCTCTCCATATTCAAACAAAAAATTATTTTGAAAATCAACCCTGATAGAAATAAAAATGAGCATCATCCAAAATTAAATGATGAGATGAATATAAATATTTAACTCTCAATAAAATCTTTCAAACCAATATTAGCTAAAAAGTTGTTGCTAAGGCGAAATGAACAAAATATACTCTAAAATTTGATCACACACTCACTAAAAATTAATTCTAATAAAAAAGTTACTTTATATATAAATATAGAATAAATAATTCCCAAGCAAACTTCTCAATTCACCACCAAAAAGAGGAAAAATTATGCAAAAATAGTTAAGAGCTGAAAAAACACCTGAATCCATTGACGACTGATTTTTATTTCACTTAAGTTTTAAACAAACTAAGTAAAAAAGAAATATTAGGTCCTTTTTTTTCTTTAAAAACCATATAATTTAAGATAGCCTATGTATTCTCGTGCACCTAGAAATCCAGTTGAGTACTTAGGCTCAACTCCGATCCATATAGGTCCAGGCACATACGATCCAAGTATTGCAGACATTAAAAAACACTCATTGGATTCGTATGCGCCTTTTTTGTCATTGTCTCTGAGAGATGATATATTTAAAAACGTTAATGAAACGCCTGGACCTGGCGAGTATAATTTATCAATTAACAATGCCTACTCTAAAGGAGGATCAAGTTTGGCCAATAAGTCTAAGCGATTTGACTCGAAAATCCCCGAAGTGCCTGGCCCTGGCAGCTATTTGATTGAAAATCCTGATTCGTCAAAATCTGCAGCTCCAGAGATAAAGATTAGTAAACAAAGAATAAAGCTCATTAGGAAAAAAAATCCGCCTTCAATCCAAGACCCTAAGCAAGCATATGGATTCGAAGAGGCTGCTAATGGAGAGCTGATTCCTCAGGCACCACCGGAACGTGATGCAACCCTAGGACCAGCTTTTTATAATTCTGTAGTTAAACAAAAAAATTTAAATAGATAAAATTTTATCTAATTTTTCATTTAGAGCTTAGATCAAAACTCTTCACCTTACAAGGGAACACATTTTTCAAAGTATTCGTCAAAGCGAACTGAATTTAGTGGAAAGAATGGGCCGGGCCCAGGCGAATATGACACTACTGAAACTGTCATGGTTGATGTAGAACATTACCACATAAAAAATTTAAATAATAAAAAACCAGAACTCAATATTCCACGTTATCCAGAAATGATTCTAAAAAATATTGAGAGAGAAGTAAATTTAAAAAAGTTAAAAAAATATTTTTTTTCCAAAAAAATTAAATAAAAATTAATAGAGCGTTCCCGGACCAGGAAAGTACGAGCATAAACGGTTGTTTGATAATTCTTCAATTAAATCGTCCGATGTATACGGTTTTGACATCGAAAGACCACCATTTGGAACTCAAACAAAAGTATTTTTCTCTCAACTTAAATTGAATATTTTAATTTTTCTATTTAAAGAGATTTACTGACTTTAAATCGGCTACACCCGGTCCAGGCTCTTATTCAGATCAGAGAACAGCATTGTCAAGTTTGAAAAAAATACATAGTCTTAAGAAGACTCCGTTTTTACAGAGCTCTTCAAGATTTGCATCGACAAGTAGTCATCAAATACGAAGTGCACCTGGACCTGGTCAATATAGAATAAATGGATTTGCCGAAGATGGTTTGCGTAAAGCAATTGTCGACTCAAGACGAAAGCCTGCTTTTGGTCAATCTGCTCCACGCAAATTTGATCTCACCAAGAAAGAAGAAGTTCCTGGTCCGGCTCAATATCAAGTTAAAGAAAAATCTTTTAAATCTAAAAGAGAAAATTATAGTGCCAATTTTGCATCAACTACCAAACAAAGAGAACTTGTTTTCGAAGTTGTTTAAAAATTAAAATTTAATTAATAAAAATAGAATAAATTCTTTTTCACCAGGATACCCCAGGTCCGACTGCTTATGATGTTGCTAAAGCTTATGAATCACTTGTGCATGTTAAGAGAGAACGACCTAGAAATAGAGATGCTTTAAAAAGACAAATAATGTTCAATTTTGTGTCAAAACGTGATTTTGATTTGGTCGGACCTCAAGCCTTGGAAATCCCAGGTCCCGGACACTATGAGAGTGTTGCACAAAAAACAGGTTCTCATTTTGCCAAATTAAATGAAAAAAGATGGAAAGATGAACGAAAAGAAAAAGGACCTGGTCCAGCTGATTATGAGTTTAGTCCATTGTACAGAGATACTGTTTTAAAGGGAACATTTAATGCTACTTTAAATAATCCTTTGATTACTCAGCGCCAAAAAGCTGTTTCCGATTCTGAAATGTCAAATAGTAAATTTGGCCTGGGAAATTTACAAAGAATGGGAGATACTTTGCAAGTTGCCTAAAATTTTATTTCTATTCAAAATATTCCTATTTGTAAAATTTTAAAAAGAATAAAATTTAAAATAAGTTCATATTAGTTTTCTTTCTGTTTATTCTTTTAAAAAATATCGCAAATTAAGATGATATTTATTTAAGATTATTTCTTTTAAAGATGTGTTTTTTAAAAATTTTTACAATTATTTCAAATTTTAAATATAACTAAGATTAGAAAAAATTTGAATTTTTTTCATTATTTTTATTGTGATGAAAAGACTAAGAATTTTAAAAAAAGGTATTTATAATAACTTTAGGTTATTGACTAAAAATTAGTTTAGAAAAAGTCTTTAAGTGAGTAAATTGAGTGTTACTCTACTTTTTACAGATTTTCGTACAGTAATTATTATTTTACAAAAAATGAATGATACAAAAATTGATATTTTTTTTTAATTTAATATCAGCCGTCTATTTTTCTCTAAAGCAAAAACTTCGTTTATTTTATAATTTTTTTGTGTCACTCTCTTAATATAAATTTTTTAAGTGCAGAAAATTAAAAAATATCGTTACATCAAAGTTACATATTTTTTATTTTAAATTCTATTTACTAAGTTCGTGTTTTTCAGGGTAAAAAAACACTATCAAAGCTTAAAAATATCACGAAAATGAACCTTTTTGGTTTAAATCTCATCTGGTGAGAAAAGTTAGTTTTAAATTTATTTTATCTTCATTAAAAAAAAATAAACAAAATTTCATTATATTTTAATATTTACTTTTTCCCTGTTCTAATTTGATTTGATTATCCTAAAATCTTAATTATTTAATTACAGTTATTTAAAATGTAATACATTTATAATCAATAAATAATTTTTTGAAACAAGAATAATTAAATATTTAGATGAAAAAAAAATTTTATTCTAAAATCTAATTAAGTTATTTTATTTTTTTAAAATAAATTAAAAAATTCCTCTTAATTTTAATACTGTCTAAAAAAGCTCAATATGAGTGTCATTAATATTTCCATTTTTTTTTAGTTTTGAGAAAAAATAAATGGCACATAACAAGCTCAAAAAAGAAATAACTGCTAGAGGTATTACTGTGCCTAAATAAGCACCTAGAGAAACACCAGGATTTGATTCTTTCGTGCTTGTTTCTGCATTAGATACTGTAGTGTCTGGTATATTAGTTGTTTGGCTAGTTGTTTCATAACTTGTTTGTGTCGTCTCGCCTGAGGAGCTCAAAAAGCATTTGTATGTTGATGTTGTATTCAAAAATGACTCGGTTGGATAACTAAAAGCATTTTTTAACACAAATCGCAAGGTATCTGAACATTTTAAATTTTGGTCGACCAAAATACGAGCATAAACAAGTTTATCATGAGGAAAATATCTAAAAAATTCTAGGTCCTCATCTGGAAAAGAATAATCTTGACCGTTTCTTGAATTAAAGGTAATCACAAGAGTTCTATTCTGAAAGTTAGCTATTTCATCTGAATTTGAATAATTCACCGGTTTTAAATCAAAATTAAGTGAACTCATCCACTTATTACTTGTTTTTCGAATAAAATCCGACATTTTTGTCAAGTCTAAAGAAAATTTTCTTAAATGAGTAAAATTTTCAAACAAATCTTCTTGAATCGATTCTAATTCGACATAATCAAAATTTAAGTCTGTTAATTTTTGGAAAATACGAGGATTTAGAAATTTTAAATCAAGGCTAAAATTCTTTGCCGAATGAATAGTTAAATCAGTAATAGTTGCATTTAAATCTACTTCATCGTCAATACTAGAAAACAAAATTTCTGAATTTGAATTAAAGCTGTAGATTTCAAATTTTCTTAGGTTTGCATTTTTGAATATCAATGGACAAAGATTTCCAGACTTTGTGTATGTGCTTTCACTAAAAAACACGTAACCAAATGAAGAAAATAAAGAAGTAAAATTTGATGTCATGTTGCTTTGGCAAACATCATCAAGATCTGATGTTTCTAAATTAACATCATACAAATACAAATTAAGATTATTGTTTTCTTTAACACTTTCAAATGGATTAGCATATAAATCCAGTTTGGATAATTTGTTTAAAATGGCACGACCGTACAAACTGATTCCGTCCAAATTTAAAGTTCGATCAAATGGTATTGGACTCAATGGCTCCAGTTCTAGTTCATAAATTTTACGAGGTGATTGATCACTCGAATTTTTTAGTAGTGAAAAGTTAAGCTCCGAAAATTTGGTAAAGTTTCTACACTGTAAAATAATTGAACTTATTCCACAAAAGCAAAATGGATAAAGCTCTTTGCAAAAGTTTTTGTCAATTTGTTCTTGAGTGCTCTGTTCTGTGGAAAAATAACTGGCTTCATTTGTAAATTGAGTAGAATAACTTTCTGTTGAATAATCGCTTTGTGATTGTGTTTTTAGAATTGTAAGAGAGAAAAAATTTAGAATAAACAAAAATTTTATCTTATTTATAATCATGGTACAGTTAATCAAATTTTTTTTCTTTTTTTTTTTGATTTCTTAAATATGAAAATTTTGTCAAACTTTTAAAATAAATAAAAGCTCGCAAAATGATAATTAATTTAGAAGATAAAGATATGATTAATTTTAAAGCAGCTACTTTGATAAAATAATTTCAAACTCAAATTAGATATTAAAAAATGCAAATAATTTTTGATATTTAGTTTTTTCAATGAAAATCAAAGAATTTTAAAAGAATATAATAAAAAATTTTAAGACAGTTTATCTTTTTTTTTAATTTTTTAATTATTACGATGATTTTTTTTATTTATCAATTAACATAACATAACCGATTGTTCATCTGGGCCAGTGTCAATATTTGCACCAACTAAGGGTAGAAATCATGCAGTGAAAGGAACAAGTTGAAAGTTGAAGCTCAATGAATGAATTTTTAAATATTACTTAATTTTAACAAACTTTCAAATTAAATCCAAAGTCAAACCCGATCTCGAAAAAAATAAAGTATTATTGATTTTTAGCAAGTTTTTTCTTTTCATTAGCTTGTAAAAATGGAGGACCCGATGTGGTTTTGACACTTTTTACTAATGCTTCTATCTTTAGAATAACTTGTTCATTTCTTATATTTTTTTTTTATTTTAAAGGTTTAGATTTTAGCTACCTAATATAAAAATTGATTTTAATTCATTAAGCTATTTCGAATATATAAGCATAAGAAAAAAGTTTCAAAATGAAAAATGGCCTTCTACTATTAAATTCACATCGGCTAATGCATAAAAATAATTTTTTAAAGTCCTTATCTTTGTGTGATATATTGCATATGAGACTGAGATTTCCAGACAAGCTTATATCTGTTCCAAAAATCCAATTCAGTTAAAAGGCATTTAAGTTAATTACCTTTTTCCTTAATATGGGAATAGAAAATGAATGAGTTCATTTTACAAATGAATTGTTTTTTATTAAACTTTTTGGTCTAATGTATTTTTGGATCTAAATTTTTTCTAAGTGACAAGAGCTTAATAACCATTTTTATTTTGGGTTATTTAAAGTTTTTTTTTGCTTATGAGCTGACATTTAAGAAATAAAATTCTTCTTTCAATTCTAATTATGTAAACTTAACGGAATTTGAAATTTTCAAATTTTTTAAAAATTTATTGAATATTTATAATTATTAATAATTAAAAATGAATAATAAAAAAAATCAGTATTAAAATTGTTAGATTAAAGTCGGATCCATCTGACATCATGGAATAATCCAGGCAATAAGTTAATATTTGCTTTTTTTAAAGTTTTTTAAAGTTATATCAATTTTTGTCTAAAAAATATAGCTTCACTTTCAAGCTAGTCCAAACTAGTGACGATTCTGAATATGAAATATTTGAAACTCAGTGGCCAGCTATCGAAAACTCTTTATAAGCTTTATCTGTTATCTAGTTTGATAAAGTACCGCACAAGAAACTTCTCGCAAAATTAATTGCATATGGAATCAATAATCAAATGCACTCATGGCTCAGGTCATTCTTAATCGGAAGAAAGCAACGTGTAGTCATGGGCGAAACTATGTCAGACTGGGAAGATGTATCGAGTGGAGTACCACAAGGGTCAGTTCTTGGCCCTATT
>VANL01000387.1:0-37061 GCA_006352455.1 Brachionus sp. 'Tiscar' | reverse complement strand
ATTTGTTTATTTTTTCTAACGTTACATTTATTTGACTTGACTAGGATTCGAACCCGGACTCTCAGTCGCAATAAGCTATTGTTTTACCCACTAAATCACCACCTCTCTAAAATTATTTTTAAGTGAAAAAATTCTAAGGTATTTGATTAGTTTGATTAAATTCAATTTTGAGACCACCAATTTGAATTTAATACTAAAAACAATGAAAAAACTTCTTGATAAGATCGGAGGGATTTATTTTTGAAGCCTTTTTTTTTCTATTTCGAAAAGGGATTTTTTAATATACCTATCAAATTTGTTTGTTAAAAATTCAACTAAATGCTTTAAATAAAAGACAATTTTTCTAATTTAAAAAAAAATATTTTAATTAAAAGTTTAATTTCCTAAAATAATAAATAAAGAAAAAATTATTTATACTCCATCTGAAGTTTCTAATGACAAATTGAAGTTTCTGATCAAAATTTTTTATGCTCATGCTTAAAATTTATTTTTTAAAAAATTTTTAAGAGGGTTTGAAATTATAAAATTAAATGCAGAAACATATTATCATGTGTAGCAAACTATGGTTTCGTGAATTTCTAGAACAAAACGAACATAAATTCTTCCTTTATTGATAAATAAATTCAGAAATTTTTTGCAGAAATGTGCACTTATAAAATACTAAGTTTAACACAGACTTGTTTTTAAGTCACAGTTTTAAGTCTAAGTCACAAAAATTTAAGTCAAAGTTTTGACTTAAAAAAAAAATTGTTTTTGGATAAAAATTAGAAAATTTTCATTGTATTCTCTTCAAAATATTTAGAAATATTTATGTAATGACCTACATTTGGTCATTTACGAAGCTTAGAGACAGTAGACTTCAAGCTATGGTAGCTTATATTTTTTGCGCTTTATAAAACTTGTTTTTAAAACCATTAACTGTTCTGGATTCATAAATTTGTGTTGGCAGTTTGTTCCATCCTTTCACCACTCTATTTGTGAAAAAGTTCTCTTTTTCTGCAATTTGTTCATTGTTGGCTTAGACGATTTGGATCCCCTCTAATGGGAGTTAGCGTGAGAGAGTTAGCAGGCATGTTAGGATGAAATCAGTTTACTTTATTGTAGCCTCTGACGAATTTGAACATTTGTATCATGTCTCCACTTTCTCTCCTTTCAGACAATTTTTGCAGCCTTAATTTTCTTAGTCTCTCCTCATATGTCATATGTCTGAGATGATGTATTGACTTATTGTACCATTTCAAGACACTTGATATCCTTGCTATTGTAAGAACACCACGCTTGTACAGCATATTCCAAATGTGGTCTTACATAAGTCTTGTACAGTGAGCTAAGCATTTTGACACCCATGATTTAAAAGTTTTGTGGAACCAAGTCATCTTGCAGCATCTTTCTATCAAGATTGTTCTTGATAATTGCTATTAGTTTGCTATCATCGGCGAAAAGCTTACAAAAGTGATGTAGCTTTTCTGGCATATCATTAATATATATTAAGAAATATAGTGGTCCCAAGACTGACCCTTGAGGAACACCACTTTCATCCTTCTTCCACTCTGACAAGTATTCACCCATAACTTGTCTTTGATGCCTATCTGACAAAAAGCTTTTTAGTAAATCAAGGATAAGGCCATCAAAACCATAGGCTTCCAATTTGTACAAACGCCTTTGCAAAGTCTAATGATTTTTTTTTTGGATTAAAACCAAGAATCGTATTTTGGGACTTGATTTAAGACTTGTGACTTAAAAAAAAGTCTGGTTTAACTTTGAAAATGTTTTTCTGCAAAAAAATTTAAATTCTAAAATAACTTAAAAATCACGTATAATATTCAATATAAGAAAAAATCTTAATTGTATTTATTTTTAAATCTATAAACTTAGAAATAAACAATATATTAATAAAACTCTAAAATAAAAATAAAAAACAATTTAATAAAAATAAAATTGAGACTTAAAACTTGAGAGAGGAATTAAGAGATTTAAATTTTCTAATTAGTCATGCAATAAAATCAATATTTATTTTAAAAATCTAGAGTAATAACAAATTTTCTTTTTTTCTTAAATAATTTATTTCAAGCAAGGGATTGAAAGAAAGGATTAAGTTCCATCCCAAACTATATTTTAAATAAATAAATAATATTTATTTCTAATAAGTATAAAATGAACAAACCGAGTGATATAACTGATTTGGACAATTTTTGGCATTTGTTGCCCAACGTGACTCCGGACACTGAATTGCGAAAGGCTTTAAAATCAAATTTTACAGTGGCAAAAATTGTGCAAGGTTATTTTTATTTTAAATAAAACATTAAATTAGTTAATTTTTTTAATTAATTAGAATGGAGATACAAGTGGCAGACAAGCAATAGATGGACTCTGGCCGAAATTGAGGAATTAATAAAAGATATGAAGAGCAATGAGGCAAATGTTCGCTTTCAAGCGGTTGTTGTATGCTCGAGAGCTGTTGAAAGAGCTCAGCTTTTAATTGACAAATTGGGTAAATTTTTTTTTCTTAAAAATTAAATAAAAAAAAAATTCGCTGCGAACAGGATTTGAACCTGTGCGGGAATAACCCAACAGATTTCAAGTCTGTCGCCTTAACCACTCGGCCATCGCAGCTCATACATTTAAAATAAAAATCTATTTAAATTTAGAAGAAAATAAAAATTGAAAAATTTTTTGTTTAGAAATTTTAATTGAGATTTTTGTTATCATTCATTTTCTCTAATTCAGTTGGTCTTCTAAACAATTCTATTTGCCTTGTGTGTTATCCTCGTTGGATAATTACTAAAGATGAAACAAGCTAAGCTCAAATGTTTATTTAATAAATATTATAAAAATAAACTATCAAGACAAAAAGCCCCCTTTAATGATTATTTGAACGCTTATTTATACACAAATTTGATAAGCTTAAGAAAGTTTTACATAGAAAAATGAAGACTAGTTTTTATGCAAGGTTTGTTTCTTGAAAGCCGTGCGGCTAAATAAAAAATAAAAAGATATTTTTTTTTTGAAATTTATTTAAAAAAATCTTTTTACCGGAAAAGTACAAAAACTAGGATATAAAAAAAATCGAAGTAAAAAAACCGCAAAAAAAAAAAGGAGGGAAATTTTTTAACAAAAAAAATGCCTACAAAATTTAGAACATTCATTTTTTTACATTTAAAATGTCCACCTTTAGCTTTAATACACTCAGTGCTTTAATATCTTGGCTGATGGTAATAAGTTATTTTCCAGAGTGACCATGTACACAAATTGATTTATTCTGCCTGTATAAATGGAGCAGCATCCAGTACCTTTATAATTAATACATTCCCAAATACCAACCAAACCTCCACCATTTTGTAAGTTTGATAAACAATGCATGGGGTGATACTTTTCTTCATTTAATTGCACTTTGTTGTAATCACACATTTTCTCGAAACATTATCCTTCAATAGACCAATTATTTGCCACCTTTGAGCCTCAGATACTTTTTTTTGTCCATTTTTATGGAAAAAACGCCAAAATGGTACAACTCAATAAAATGACCGATTTTAAAATCCAAAAATAATATGTAAAAAGTGCAAGCGTATAGTTAACATTATACCTTTCCTAAGAGGATTTCAAAAATTTCTTTATTTGTCATTCCATGGGTGAAATGTTCGATAGCAAGTTCTCTCAATAAAACTGGTTTCTGTGTATTCATTTTTTAAAAATTTTTTGTAAAAAAAGTTTTCAATTTTTGTAAAGCATTAAATTATTCAAGATAAAGTCGATTTCATGTAAAAGAGTAGAAACAAAATTTCATAATTTTCATTGCAAAAAAAAAAGAAAAGAACAGTGATAAATATTGTATATCAAATAAAAGCTCAGCTTATTAGCTTTAATTTAAGCACATAAACTTATACTGTGATCTAAGTAATTATAAATAAAATTTAGCTTAAAGACTACCATATATTTTTCATTAAAAAGATTATATAAAATAGTGAAGAAAATAATAATTTGTAAAAATTTTTATTTTTTTATTAAGTTGAATCAAATTTATAATAGTGTTCAAAATTTGGTATAAATATCTTGTTCTGTTCAAAAGTTATACGATCAAAATCAAAAATATACCAAATTTTTTACTTTTTAAAATAAGGTTAAAATTTAAGGGTTTTTTGAGTATATCTTTTGAATCGAATGTAATAAAAAAAAGATCTATATATCATCTTGATCCTTGTTTGATTATCTATCAGATGATATATAAAACTTATTAAAATAATATCATTAACTAGGAGGACATTGAGATTATTTAGGTGGAGTCAAGGTTATGCCGTTTATTTCCAGTATAAGCAAAGCAGATACATTATATAAAGTGTTTTGTAATCATTAAGGTCTAATGTATATATGTATAAAATTTCAAAAATTTTCGATGAACCAATCATTAGATTTTATCGAAAACAAACTCGCGCCAACCTTTATTGAACACCCGTTAAATGTATTATAATTTTAGATTTTAACTCCGTAAAATTTTTTCTATAAATTTTTTAGTAATGTTCTAAACTTTCTGGACATACTGTATTAATTTAAAAAATAAAGCAAGTAAAATTTAACTTTATTATTGTAGCTAAGCTGCGACATCACACTATGTCTTTGACTAAATTACACTCCGTATTAGATTGGTTCGTATTAACTTGACTCCTAACTCATTTACTTTTAGGTGATTTTTCTTTCTAAGTTCTTGGCTGACCATTGATAATCCTTCAAACAAATTACATATATTAATGCGCAAATATGGAAAGACTCTTTTTATATTGTGAATTTTCTTTAAAATTTCCTCTTCTATTTTTGAGTTTTATATTAAAAAGGTGACTCATTTCTAGTCTTCTTTCAAAAAACTTCGATTCATATAATTTCATCTTAATCCCAGACTCAAGGTAATTGTGAGAAGCTTATACTCATTAGAAAAATTCTTTTTTGTTAATACTCAATTACTTTACTTAATAAACATTGACACAAGTCTGTTTATAAATTTTTGCAAAATAAAATACAGTATGCTGCAAAAGTTTAGAAAATTTTACAATTAAATATTTGAAATGGTCATCTTGGGCCTTGTAACAAGCCAAAACTCTTTTTGGCATTTATTCAATCAATTTTTGTACATGAAAACAGGTAGTAATGATTGTTAAAACTTTTGAATTACCCGAATTTCTAAACTTTTGCACCAACTTTTATTTCTTAATTTTTAGAGCAAGTTTTTTGATTATAAATTTTTAAAAAATATTTTTATGCCGAGTGTGATATATCAAATTGAAGAGAAATGAAAAAATTTTCAAATTAGTTAATTAATTAGATTTTATTTTTTTTCTTTTGCACTCTAATATTTGTAAAATTCAATATATAAAAAAATTTAGATAAATAAAATAATTAATTTCTAAAATTTTGCAACATACTGTTTATGATACAATTAATTACTTTAAAAATTTTGTTTCTATTTCTATTTTAAATTTATTTTTGTTTCTGTTTAAAAATAAATAAAATAATCTGAAAAAAATTAATTTTAATTTTTTTTTCTCTATTAAGCTGAATTTAGTAAAAAACATCCGAAAAAATTTAAAAATGAAGATATTGGCGATGAATTCAAGTCTTTGTACAAACAAAGAAGTGAATTATCATTTGGAAAAGCGTTCAATATGAGCAAAACTTCCAAAATGTACCTGAATGACATTATATTTTCTGAAAAACTGTTTGAGACAATTGAAAAATTGCTCAATGATCCAAATTCAAAAGTAAAACTAGCCGCTGCTATTGGAATTTTTGTAATATTGAAAAAATTTTCCCGTCCTTTCTCACAAAAATACCAGCTGTGCAAAAACAAGGCAGAAGAAGTGCTCCGCTTTGTTCTCAAAACAATCAATTCCAATGACAGATACACAGCTGCCTTATGTTTAGGCAATGATGGATTTGTAGATGAAACAATAATTAAAATTTTGCTATCTAATTACTTCGAATCCAATGAACAGTACACCAAAGAGCAAGTGACACAATGTTTGTCTGAATTGTCCAGTCACAACCAAATAGTTCACCAAAAAATAGAGCAACATTTAGATAGCGAACATGTGCGTGAACGCATACTAATATGCAAATTAATTCCATGTCTCAAAAAACCATTGACCAAAGTAGGCAATTTCTAATTAATTTTAATTTTTTAATTGGAAATTTAAATATAATTAAACTAAACAAAAAAAATAAATTAAATTTTAAATTTCCGATTTTTGTTTTTTTTTTAATTTTTTTAAAGTTAACAAAAATATTTAGAAAATAGTAGATAAATTAGTGAATCTGATGTGGAATGATGTAAATCATAGTGTAAAAAAAGTGGCAGCTCAGACTCTTGGTCGTACTGGTCGCGGTAAACAAGTCCATGATCAAGTCTTTGTTAAAATGCAAAGTGCAAACATATTTGAAAGAATCTCGGCATTAAAAGTTATAAATCACGTGGGCATAATGACTCAAAAGCTTCTAGAAGTTTTTCTAAAGTGTTTTAGAGATGATTACATGAGTATAAGACAAATGGCTTGTATATGCTGTCAACAATTGTATGAAAAGGACGAAAAAATAATTGATGCCTTGGTATTTGTGGCTCGTTTTGATCCGGCATCTAAAATCAAAGCTCTTGCAATTAGAAGTAAGTAAAAAAATGTTTAAAAAAAATTACAACTTAGGTTATCATTTCGATGCAGCCACATCTGTGTCAGATCGGAGCCTTCACTTAAAAATATACAAAGAAAGAAGATAAGTGTCCTTCTATGCTTCACAAAGAGTGCATTAGAGTCTAGTTAATTTTAAGCAATAAGCTGATTTATTATTTTTAGTTAAATGTTCTTTTGTTCAAAAGTATCAAATAAATAAACAGTTTTAGCTTAAAAAAATTATCACATATTAAAAGTTTTTATTTTAAATTATTTTATTTTATTTTTTAAAAATTTTATTAAATTAAAATTAAAATAAAAATACAAATTGAACAAAAATTTTTCATAGATTAAATTAGTAAAAAATTGAACGTATTGTAAAAAAAAACAGTAAAACATAGTTCAAAGTTAGAATTTCGGAGAATTTTACATTTTTCTTTATTTTTTTGAAAGAAACTATAAAACAGGAAGTTTTAGAAAATGCATGTAATTAAAGTTTTATCATTTTTACTTAATGCCTAAAAATTAAGACAAATTTTTAAAAATTCAAACTAGCAAAAAAGTGTTAGCTATATTGATACTTTTTTTAGTACCTTTATATTAAAATTGTTGAAAAATCTATCCTTAGGAAAGGAACCATATCTTAAATTTAAAAAAATTCTTAAAAAATTACTCTAAATCAAACCTTTATATATTTTAGACATTCATTAAATAGCCAATATTTTAAATAATAAGTGTGTAAAATTTATTTTTTTTATCAAAAGATATTTTAAAAAAATATGATTTTACTAAATATTTACTTTTTTATAAAATCCTTTAAATTTTGGTGTTTTTTCATCAGGTTTTGTGAAGTTCAATACAAAAGAACAGAACAAAGTTTAAAAATATTTAATAACTTTTTTTCTGAAAGTCTAAAATTGGTTCTGTAAATGCAGCATGGTGCAACATTCAAAGTTTCATTAACTATAATAGTCTGCTAATCATGTGCAGAATCTCTGCAAAATGCACTACGCTCGATTATATTGAAATTTAATTTCTGCTAAACTGTGAAAATTTAGCAGATTTTGATATTTGATGCAACTTTGAATGTTGCACTATGTTGCATTTACAGAACCAATTTTAGACTTTCAGAAAAAAAGTTATTAAATTTTTTTACATTTTTTCTGTTCTTTTTTTCATATTGTACTGAATTTCACAAAACCTTTTCATCATAACTTTTGCAAAGATCATCCGATTAGAATAAACTATAGCTCATTTTAATCAAGATAAAATTATGTACATAATGGTATATTACACTGGTATTGGAATTTACTCAACTCTCGAGGACAAGATGGGGTCAGATTATGTGTCACACCTGAGCACAAAACATAAGACAAAAATAAAAAATCAAACAACCATTAACAATTTCGAAAAAAGGACAAAATTCTGTATAAGACTGCAAATTTCATATTTGTATCTTTATCCTATTATATATTTAATTCTAATTAAAGTTTTTGACAAGCATTATTCAGCACCCGTTAGAAAAAATTTCAAAAGTGTTATTGATTTAATTTTTATTTGAAAAAATTTAATAAAAATACAGTACCGGAAATTAACTTGTCACATCATATCATCTAACTCATAGTTTGATTTCATTTTTATAAACTTTCCTCATATCGGCTCATACATCTGTATCAGCTTTTATCGGTTGATATCATCTAAAATCAGGTGAATTCAAATTTGAATATCTTTATGTAAAAAAATCTATGAAAGAGCAAAAAATTTTTATTCAAAATTTTTTTATGATCTGATATCAACTGATACCAAATGATATGATATCATATGATGTGACAAGTTAATTTCCGGCACTCTATTTAAGTTAAATAGTTCAAATATTGAACATTTTTTTAAGTTTATGATGAAAATTTAATGATTATTCTCAAAAATAATTTTTTTTTAATTTTAAAAAATAATTTAATTGAAAAATTTAATGCAAAGCCAGACAATTTTTCATGTGTAGCATATTATGTTAGTAGTAGTAGTGAAAAATACTGCGACCCAAAAAAGATTTAGCTTTTACAAGCTATAGCAGTAAATATATTTTTTTTTAAACCATATGTCCAGTTTAGTTTTAAAAATATTCTTTTTTTTTAAATTAACTATTAAACTACTACTTAACTATTATTATTTCTTCAGACAGTCTATTCAAAATTTTAACCACACGATTTGTCAGAAAATGATAACGATGCATTGCATTTTGTGTGTTTCCTCAAATTGTATGCTTGATTTGGAGAAAAGTTAATTCCATTAATAAGTTTTACACTTTCATATCCATTAATGATTTTATATATCTGAATTAAATCACCCATCATTCTTTTTACTTTGAGGTCAGTTAACTCTAACAACTCAAGTCTTTTGTCATATTCGTAATTTCGAAGGAAAGGAATGATTCTTGTTGCTCTTCTCTTAACTTTTTCAAGTTGAACGATTTCTTTTTCTAAATATGGGCACCAAGAACTTACTGCAAACTCTAAGTGTGACCGTACAAGCGCTGTATATAACATTCTCAAAGAGTTTGTATTTAATTATTCTTTACTTAGCCATAAAAATTTGTTGTGCATCATTCTGCTTTCAGAAATTTTTTGGAGATATTTGCAGACATAAACAATTAAGTTTGAAATTTAATGTTTCCTTTGAAAATATGTTTCATTTATTTTTTTTTTCATAATATTGCTGTTCCTTAATGCATAATTCAAATTTATTGAGTCATTTTTCTTTAATATCTCCATGAAATTCAGAAGTAAAATTTGTGATAAAAAAGAAATTTGTTATAGAAAATTAGCATTCTTTAAAAAATTTTATTTTTAAATGAAAAAAAGACCATACATTTCTAAACAGTTATTTATTTCATTAAAGCTTTTCGCTTCAAGTTTTACATTTAAAAGTTTAGTGAAATAAATAAGGGATCAGTAATATTCAGCTTTTGGATCAATTTATTTATTCACATTAGAATATATTATTTGTATTAGCAAACATTTTTTTCTATAATTTAGTTGATTTTTTTTATTTTAAAAATTTTAATTAAAAAAAAAATTTATTCAAATAAATTGTTTTTTCCCAGCTCTTGGGCTTATTGGCGTGTACAATGAAAGCATTCGAAGCGCACTTATATGGGCTCTTCAATTCGAGTCTGACGCAATCACTCGAACAGAAGCGTGTCATTCAGTCATACTATTGGTTGAGCAAATGGATAGCGAAATGATTGAAATTTTGCTTGATAGGCATTTGGTAGAAGAGGAGCCGATGGTGCGAAAAGAAATAATGGATGCGTTGGTGCATTTGGGCTATGACCCGAATCGTGAGCTGCCTTTGGTTACTAAAATTAAGAATGATGTCAAAAATTTAAACGATAAAAATGTTATAATAAGCAAAATAATGGAAATAGAGAAAGAGCGCGAGTATGAATTTGAGAAAAAGAGGCTCATATGGGACGAAAATGAGAAAGCGGACATAAAAGCAGAAAGTTCAAGAGAAAAATTAAGTCAGTCGAGTTTTGACTCCTTTGGTCCATTCGAGCCAAGGCTAATTGAAAAAGCTAAAAATAGCAAATCAAAGAAGAAATCAAAAAATTTGAGTGCGAACAGCTTTTTGTCTAAATTGGTACAAAATGAGACTAGGGAGATGGCATCATCTCGAAATTCACTTAATTTAGATTTTTCGTTTGAAGAATTTGCTGCTGAAACCAAAAAATTGTCGTCTCTAAGCTCTCAAAGAATTAGAACTATCGCTGAAGAATATCATTGAGTTTTGTTAATGTTTTTTAATATTATTTTTAATTTTGATTTTCTAAATAAAAACCATTAAGCGTAAATTTTATTTAATTATTTTTATTGGGCGTAAATACTTTTTTTTTATGATATATTGACATTTTAACGTCGCAAAGAATTTTAATTAATAAATATCTATTTTGAGTATAATTAATCAATTTAAAATATTTAATTTGATAATTTGCTTTTAAGTTTTCTTTTAGTAATTATGCAAAATTAGAGGTTTATCAATTGAGGAATCAATTCATCAAAAGTTACCATTTTAAACTAAGCACAAAAAAACAACGCATGATTTTTAGATGAAAATAAACAATTAAAATTTTTTTGATTTTAATTTTTTAAGTTACTAGTAAGAAATCTGTCCTTAGTGAACTAAACGAAATGCTAGTGAAAATAATAAAATAAAAGAAATTCTCTCAAACAATCGAGAATGTAAAAAAGATGTACTTTTAATTAAAGGTTATTTTCATTAAAGTTTTGTATTGTTAGATCAATGACCAAAGAAGTACCAAAGCAAACAAGAAAAAATCCTACAATTTTTAACGAAAACTATCTAAGCAAAAACGCAATAATTAAAAAATTATTTCTAGTTGATATTTTAATTAAATAAAATCATGTGACTAAAACCACAATAATAAAAACATTCTATTTTATTTTTTAAATTTTATTTAGAAAGACAAAATTTAAATTGGTATTGTGAATTTTTACAACAAAAATTCTTCCCTTTTTGAAAAATAATAATTTGCTAAAATAAAATACTTTAAAAAAATTGCTACAACTTAGTGCAACAATCTTTGTTGCATTTTTTGTACCTATTTATTTATTAAAAATATAGTTAGGGTAATACCCGGGCAGGTTGGAATGGAACTTAGTCCTTCCTTTCAGCCCAATGATCAAAATACAATAATATAAGATAAGTTTATGAGATTAAAATATACAATTATAAAAGAAAAAAAATAATTAAGATAAAAGTAGATATAATGTTAGACATGTTTTGAAAGAATTAAATAATTATAGGACTAATAAATTTTAAAAAAAAGAAAAAATAGTATAGTACAATAGAGAGATTTTTTGTACCTAAAATACAAAATATAAAACAATAATAAGATTTAAATTGATCGTTGATATTTTTAACCAAAAAAAATAAAATGAAGTTTTTATTTTAGGTAAAAAAGATGCAACAAAGTTTGTTGCACTAAAGTAATAGCTGACCCTTCAAACTGCCAAATCACAAATTTTTTATTTTTACCTTTTTTAAATGAAATTTTTATCCGAAAAAAATCTTAACTATTTAATTAATATCTGTGAATATTTTTTATTTTTTTAATTTAATAATAATAGTTTATATTCTCAATTTAGTTAATCTAAAATGACAAAGCAGGAAGACTAAAGTAGTCCCGCTATAGTAGATTTTTCATTTTTTATTATTTCTACCGACATTATCCAATCTGTTTTTGAACTGGTTAATCGAAATTTCTGTGACAACTGACGTTGGCAAAACATTCCATTTGTTCACTACTCGGTTAGATAGAAAGTTTTGCCTAGCTTCACATTTTGTTAGCTGAGAGCGAATGCGATGCTTTGCTCCCCTTAATCCTCCACTAGGTCCTTCATTACTAACTGAACTCATAAGTTCCGCATCATAATACCAATTTACATGATTATATTTTTTTTGAATTTTATAAAATTGAATCAGATCTCCACGCTCTCGCCTTTCTTTTAGAGTTTCTATTCCTAAATTAGCTAAACTTGACTCATAATTCAAACTTCTTATCTGTGGAACGAGTTTGGTTGCTCGTTTTTGTACTTGTTCTAGTCGAAATATATCCTTTTTTAAATAAGGATTCCAAACAGGCACGCAGTATTCAAGATGGGGTCTAACATAAGTTTTGTAGAGTTGCAAAAATGATTGGGCATTCCAATACTCAAATGTTTTCTTGAGCATACCAAGCATGTTTTTGGCTTTTATAACACAGCTATCAATTTGATCATTCCATCTGAGTTTGTTATTCACCATTACACCAAGATCCAATTTTTTTATATTTATTTTTTAAATCGCTAGGTTGAAAAGAAGATTAGTCCATTCTGTACGGTCTGAGGTTTACCTCAAATTATTTAATATTAATAATAATAATAATAATAATTTTTTTTTCATTTCTTCATCACCCTCGCGGTGTTTACTGAATAAATAATAATTAATCTCTTAAAAATATGTATCATGTATCTCTCTGTTTGATTATGTCATTTTTTTAATTTATTTTTTATTTGATATAAATTTTTTATTCTGAAAGAGCATTAGCTGGGTATAGTAAAACAAATAAATAAATAAATAAATATTTGAAAAATTTGTCTTGTACTTATTTTAACATTTAAATTAAATCAAATTGAAAAAAAAATTTTTCCTTAAATAAAATTAATTGACCATTAAGTTAAAGACTGATCGTTGATTTAATAATTTAAAGTGTTGTAGCTCCTTTAATAATCAATAAATAAGCACAATACCGACTTCAGTCTACATAGATGTCTGTAGTTTCACTGTGCAAAAATATGATCTCATCCATCTAGCTAGTCATTAGTAATTAACTTTGTGTAAAAGATTAGACATAGTGGATAGAAATTTATAAATAATCTTTTTATTTTCTTTATTATTTTTTAAGGCAAGAAGTGGACTTTTATTAAAATGAAGTTTTTTTTGGTTATTTTGACTGTAATTATCGCATTTTTCTAAAAATAGTACCAATTTCAATGGAGTGATTAAACTCAAACTAATTTAGCTTTTTTCAAAAAAAATTTTTTAATTTTTTTTACATTGTGTGGTATCAAAAATCAATCATGTGACCGAAAGGAAGAACTAAGTCTCCATTCCAACCTGCCAAGGCTTCGCCTAAATTATTTTTTAAATAAATAAATAAGATTATTTTGTGTTAAAGCCGTGGAACCACCAGAACCGGAAACAGGTCTGAAAATAAATAAATCACAATAATTAAAAAGATTAAAAATGAACAAAATATTTTTAAAGCAAAATAATAAACGTGATTGCTTCAAATAAGAAATTTAACTTGCTCTATTGAACCATATAATATTATAAATTAGAAATTAATTTAAAAAAAAAAGCTCAAAATCAAAATTAATTTTAAATTAAAAATTCCGAGGCATATCTTGTGGGAAAAAAATGTTGGTAATTGTTCTTTTCTTTAAAAAGATATTAAGAAAATTAATTTTTGATTTTTTTATTTATTTTGGATAAGATCTTAATTAAGACTAATTCAGTGTGATATATCTCATCTAAGATACGTATCCGCTAGAGAAAAGCTTTTTATTCACATATACATTTAGGCATTTAATTGATCTTAAAAGACTTGATAAGAATTGAATTTTATTTTCTAAATAGAAATATATATTGAGGAAATTCCGTCAGGAAATCAAACTTTAAAGTATCTAAACTCAAAATCAAAAAGGCTTTATCTTTAATTGGGATTGTAATTTTTGAACAAAGCTTACAGACAAAATTTTTATTACATTGACAATTATAAAACAATATTGAAATGAAAAACAAAAGTAGAAACAATAAAGCGCATATAAATATATATTTTTTTATTTTAAGCTTAAATGGTTGATTGATTTTGTAACAATATGCTTGAAAATTGACTTGAAATCTCAATAAGAAAAAAGTGTGATTGTTCAATAGTTTTTATTTGTCTATTTTTCTTTTAAAAATAAGTTTCTTAAAGATTGTTTTCAAAAAAGCTGATCCATATCAGTTATCAAACCGATTAGAGCGAGTGTTCCACAAAGTTGTTGTTTTTGACCTACAAACTTAATATTCTATTAATTAACAAATTGCTTTTTTGCTTGAGATATTTGTATTTGCTACCAAAAAATATTAAAAAAAAAAACAATTGATTTTCTTATAGAATAGAAAACCATCTTTCAAAAGCCGAATATTTTTTCACTTATTGTATTCAAAAATAAAGCTTTTTTACTAACTAAAATAAGACAAAGAAAGAAAAAAAAGAATGTTAAGTCAAAATGTTGAGGAAACTTCTAGGTAATGTTGGACTAGTAAAACTTTTGGAAATTAAAGCTTAAGAAATTTAAAATTTAATCTTTTTTTTTATTGATCTTTACATTCTAATGTAATTTTAGTTTTTCTTTTTTCTGACAGGACTGAGTCATTGTGCTCCATTGGTTGTTAGATTGATGGAAGAATATAAAGCAGGCTTCGAATCAAGATATATCGAATATCTAACTACATTGTGTAATTTTTATCTTACTATTTCCTCTTTTTTTCCTGAGCCATCAAAAACATGTATCCTGTTACTCTTTGTTTCATTTTATCCTTTTTTAAATTTTTATATTTTTTTCTGAGAGAGCATTAGCTCGGCACAGGAAAACAAATAAAATAAATAAATGAAATCATCATTGTATTATTTACTGATGCACATAAATAACTAAGAATTATACTTGTATCACGTATCTCAGAAGTGAAACCCTTTCAAATGCTGACAAGTACATTTATCACTCAAATCTTACAAATCTAGACCCAATTATAGGCCGGTGTTCTCGGCACGAGTCTACATGCATAAATAAGAATTCCATTCTTGGAACTTCAGAACGTTAAATTTAAAGTTAAAGTTAAAAGCTTTATTTAAGGCTTAAAAAAAGCTTTTAAACATTAAATATTGTATATATAAGCCTAATCGGTTAGATGTAATTAAAATCAATTTTTTCAAGCAAATAGAGGTGTTCTAATTGAAGCATTTAAAACTTTTATGGAAATTTAATAAAAGGAAATATTGCTAAGAGAGTAATCTGTATGTCAATTAATTTTTTTTTCAAGCCTTTTAAATATATGCCACATCAAATAGCAATACTTTGAAAAAATGTATTTTTTTTTTTCTAATTGGCGTATTTTGACTAAGCAATTTAAATGCATATAATTGGCTTTATATTTTTTATTAAAAAAAAAATTTGAATTATTTTTTTTTTATCAAAAATTTAAAAATAAAAAAATTAATCGAATTTATTTTTATTTTAAAAAAAATATATATATAAATTTAAGTGGTCATATAAAATAAAATGACAACGTTATCAGCAATAATCTTGAGAGAATTAAAGAAATCTGCCATCACTAGAAAAAGATTATGTGCTCTTGATTCCAAGAGTCAAATCTAATTAAGATTTAATTATCCTCGATCGGAATATCTATGAAATCTGCGATTAAAATTGCATCGCTTCGATCGATTTCAATCGCTCTTCAGGTTATTTGTCAAGAAACAAAAAAGTTAATTAAAACATAATTTGTGTTGAGAGTGTGTATATGTGTGAGTGTGTGTGTGTGAGTCAAATAGTTGTCTCTGTGGACTATTTGGGCTATAATGAATCAATTTTCAATACAATTTGAAACCAATTTCAAGTAATTAATTTTTGCTTCAAGTCTTATAAAACAGATTGTCAGTGAAAATTGTTTTGTTTTTGCATTTCTTCACTAGGAGTGAATCTAATCTAATCGATGATTTTGAAAATCAACTGGCATTGTCGCGGCTGTGTCTGTTCTCTTCTTTATCACTCTATTTGACTTGGATATTAAACACACAAATAGTCAAGTCTCTTGAGTAATTGATTTTTAATTAAGCAACATTTATTTATTTTATTTTATCACACTCAAACAACAAAAATAAATGACAGAGATTCCAATTTCGATTGCAAATATGATTTGCTCTGTTGAGACTTTTGCTATCCTAAAGCTACACAGCCCGGAGACACGATCGATAATTGTGCGCTATCACGAATCGGCACGATTCTACTCGACAATTACCTAAGCCCTCACCGCCACTTAATCGAACAACACATGCTGTCCAAAACTGATCTTTACTCTACTCGACTTCTTCTTAATATTTGTCAAGTATTAATTCTTTTTCTTCTTTAAATAAAAAGTAGAATCATTAGATACTAACTAACTAACTAAATAACTAACTATGTGTGTTTGTGTATGTCATCTTTGACAACAATTGTTGCCTCTATTTGTTTTTATTTTGTTCTATTAAGCTCTTAATTAAAATTCTATTCTGCTTATTTTCTTTTAGTACACTTGAATAAATGCTGCTTCTCAAAATCCAGCTCATCATGTAACATATTGTTCTAATTCTTTAATTAATTCCTTTTTCCATTCACTCTAATACTTGCAACAGTTTTACTAAAATATTAGTCAAAATTCAAAAAAAATCTCAACCACTTTTATTTATTTAATCTCTTTAATTGAATAAAAATTTGAACAAAGCTCTCAAATAACTTTACTTAATCAGACCCCTTATAACACAGTAGCAGAAAAAAAAAATTTTTTAGTATAATTTCCAAAACATAAATGTATTAAATAATTCATTAAAAATAAAAAAAAATGGTATTTTTTCAACTAACACCGCCGGAGTGATTTAACAATAAAATTAGAAAAATTAAATTTTTGTCTTTCTAAATAATGTTTAAAGAATGTATTGTTTTAGTCACATGATTTTATTTGAATTAAAATCTTCGAAAGATAATTTTTTTCTTGCGTTTTTGCTTGGAAAGCTTTTGTTAAAAGTTTTGGGATTTTTTCTTGTTTTTCTTTGACCTTTTAATCTTTATGAACATGTTAGCTAAACTAATCTAAAAAAAAAATAAATAAACACTAATACATATTAACTGATATTTGTTTATATTTGAAAAATTAAATTTGATCAACAAGTTTGAGCCATTAAAAGCTAAATATGATTTTGAATAAATTCTGATTTTGTATCACATGTATTCATTTTTGATTTTTGAAGTTTTTTACCTATTGAAAACAATAACAATGACAATGCCACCGACAATCCATTCAAAAACACTCTACAAATACCGTATTTGAGGGTAAATAAAATTAAAAGTTCAATGTTTTCATAATTGTGTTAGTCACATCATTTAATTGAAATAAAATTATTCTAAGGTTTAATTTTTTTTTATTTTGTTTAGAAAGCCTTTGTTAAAAGTTGAAGGATTTTTTCTTGTTTTTCTTTGGTCATTGATCCAAAACTCTACAATATTTATTTATTTATTTAATAAATAATTTGATGTAAACCTCACAGAATGTAACTAAGTCCTTCTTTTCAGCCTAGCGATTGAAAAAAATAAATATAAAAAAGGTATAAAATTGAGTCAAAATAAATTAAAAAATAATGACAGATATTGATTAAATAATTAATGTTTTTTATCTGATAAAAAGAACATTTAATAAAGAAAAAAAATTGTGATTTGGCATTTTAAAGAATCAGCTATTACTCTTTTGACTTAACAAGTTCTTAAATTCTTCATAAAGTGTGTCAAATTTCGGGTTTAGTTCGGAAGTATTAGTTGAATAGCACTCCACAATATGTTCAAAATATTTTTTTCTCCTCTTTAAACCTTGTTACATGTAAAGACCGTAAAGCCGAGTGACGTGTGTATGCAAGTGAAACAAGCAGAATAATAAAGATTTCATCGACAAGTACAATATGTATGCTCTTTCATTATTAACTGCTCCCATCTGACACTAAGGGTAACTGCATCGAGTTGATCATCTACACCGCAATTATTACTCAGTTAAAACTAATTCTCTTTTTTATAATTAAAGGAATTTTGAACCCTTGATCTCCTGCTCGCACATGACTAACACACAAAATTGCTACCATTGATTGAGCTTACTTGATTTTTAGATAAAAAAAAAAAAATAAAAATTCATTTTTCAATTGGTTTATTTTGATTTTATGTTCATAATAATAAAGTAATATAATAGACAAAATAAAAAATAAAATAACTTGCAACAAATAGAAAGAAAAATTATATATCAAAAAAAAAAAAAAAAATTAAAAATTAAAATAAAACACTTAATACATTAAAAAATATAAATATATGTTGTTGTTGTTGTTTTTTTTTTTTTGTTGAATTACTATTTAAAATACTTAAAAAGAGAAAAAAGAAAAATATTAAATTGATTGATTCTTTTTTTATATTGCTGTTGTTGTTGTTGTTGTTGTTTTGTTTGTTATTAGTATTAAGATGATTGCTTTAGCTCTAAACTTTTCTCTAATTTTCGAATTTCGTCTCCAATCGGATCTTTGCACTTGACTTTGTTGTACGCATTAGAGTTTGGCGATGTGACTTGAGGAGAGTCTTTGCTGGACATAAACGAGGGCGACGAGGACAACGAACTGGACGACGAGGCGCTGATCACGGTGCTCGTAGCCGAAACGTTCAAGTCCACCTTGAACCTCTTGCACTCGATGGACTCCTCTTGGTCGGACTCGTCAGGCGAACACTGCCGCTTGCTCGCCAATTGAACACTAGTGTCCAAATCGTGGTCGTTGGTCTTGGCGTGCTGGGAATCGACGTGGCGTCTCAAGTCGACTTTTCTCTGAAAGGCACGTCCGCACAAGGTGCACGCAAACGGCTTGAAGCCCGTATGCTTTCTGCTATGAGTTATTAGATTCGACGATTGACTGAACGACTTGCCACAAATGACACATTTGTGCGGCTTTTCACCTGTGTGTATATACGTGTGCTTTTTCATATCGGACTTTTGATGAAATCGTTTGCCACAGTACTGGCACGGATAGGGCCGAGTGTCCGAATGAATTAGCAAATGGGTCGACAGAGTGCTCGAGCGCTTGAAGTTCTTGCCGCACTGGTGGCACTCGAAGCTTTTCTCTTGCTGATGGGTGGCTCGGTGGTGCTCGAGCGATACCAAATGACCGAACGTTTTGTGACACGTGCTGCATTCGTACGGTCTTTGCTGATCGATGTGTGCACGACGCGAATGCACCTCGAGTCCATGCGAAGTGCTAAACTTTTTCTCGCACTTGTCGCACTCGAACAGCTCGCACTGTTGGCTGCACGTAACCTCGTCCTCTTCGCGCACCGACGACGAGCTCGAGCTGGACGCGGCCGAACTCTCGCCGCGCCTAAACTGACTGTACAGCTTTTCCAACTGCTCGTGATATGTCGACCGATTGCGCGACTCTATGTAGGCCGATAGTGCGCTGTAAATGGCGCTGTGCTGACTCGGATACTGGTGGAACGCCATCGCCTGAAGCAGGCTCATGTTGGGAAGCAGAAAACTGCTAATCGGCTTGCTCGTCGACTCGCCATTTTCCTGCTGCTGCTGCTGCTGCTGATGCTCCTTCAATCCCGAATTAAATAACATTTCTATTTTAAATAAAATCTAAATAAATAAAATTAATAAAACAAATTTTAATATTTTTTTTTTCTAGATAAAATAAAATCCTGTTTTTATGACATGAGTTGTTTTTTTTTTTATTATGATGTGTTGTGTTGTGTTGTTAGGATATGCCCTATTCATGTGATTGATGTGAGAGATTAAAATTTAATTTTAACAACAAGAATAGTTTCATAAAATTTGTCAATAACTAGAAAAGCAAAATTTGACTGAGCGACACAGAGAGAAAGAGAGAGAAAATTAAGAAAAGAAACTAATAAAAATAGAAATAATAGATTGAGGTGCAAAATAAATTATTTTATAAGCCAATGAGAAAAAATCTATTCATAGATAATTTATATTTTATTGGTTGATGATTGTGAGCCAATTAGATAGCTATCAAAAATAAATCGATCGATTTTTGTTCTTCTCGGACTGAGAGTTTGTTGAATTAAAAAATACCAAAGCTATCTAAACTTAATGCTCAATATGATTGTATGTATGTATGTATGTATGTATGTATGTATGTATGCGGAATTTAATCTGACTTTTACTGTATTGCTGTTATGCAATTTGATTATCTTTGTAATATTTTAGATTAATAAAGTATGCTATTAAATCCGTGTCTAGGGATTTGAGTGCTAAAAACTCATTTTCTTAAAATGATTTGACGACTAAGAAAAACTAAGAAGAAAAATAATAAATTTGCTCAACTTTCTCTTGAGAGATTCATTTTGGCTTTTTATTTGACACTTTATTTTTTTTTCTCTCTCTCTCTCTCTTTTTTTTAACTCTCCCTTTTTTTTTGTTGTTCTTCTTAGATTTGAATTAATAAGCGTGTACACATATAGCAGTCACTAAAAAACTAAGATAAAAATGGATGCAGAGACAAAATTCTGATTACACGCTTCTACGATCAATAAGCAACAATTGTTTGAAATTCTTGCCAATTTATCTATAATTGTCATAGAGCATATTTTTTTTTGTTTTTGTTTCCCTAAAAACTATGCATCATCATTTCAATAATCAAAGAGTCAGTTTGATTGATTTTTCATTAGTTGAAAAAAAGCGCCTACCTACCTACATACATACATACATACATACATAGTTTTACCTGTGCGCACAAATCAAAACGATTTTATATTCGTTTCTAATCAATTTAGGAATATAAAATCGTTTTAATTAATAGTCATGGTTTGTTCACCTGGCCCCCACCACTAATTATACGAACAGATAAATCTTGGAATCTTGTCTTATCTAGATTAAAGGTGTTCTAAATAAACACACGCTTAAGTGATCATCAAAAGAGCAATGTTTGTACAAGTCCTATCTGATTCTCGAGATACTGAACGACTCGCAATGGCATGGCTGTAGCACGGCCTCGAGCAAAATCATCTGCTAATCTCTGACGCTTGCCCAAAAATCAGCTCCATTCCTCCCGGCAAATCCAATTTTTCTATGCTCATTTTTTCTATTCACCATGCTTTTTTCCTTTCTTTTTGTTGAATTACTTATCTACTAAAACACTACCAAAAACAACAATAACAACAACAATAATTACTAAAAAAAAAATAATAATAAATTAGTCTTGGGATGATTTAAGACACATACCAAGATGGGTCACAAAATTTCTATTATTAATTGTTTTTTATTTATATTTATTTATTTTATATTTTTTTAAAGTTAATAAAATAAAGACATTTTTATGTGAGCTTTCATTTTTTTGCTTATCCGTAATTTTAAATTTAAAAGCTTGTTTTTAGACGTGTATGAACATTATTTAAAAGCTCGTTTTTCTTAAAACTCCTCAACCATACACATTAAATAAAAATTAATTGAGATGTTTGTATTTTTGTTGTTGTTTAAACAACTCTATCTCTCTTAGTTCTTATTTTTGAAAAAATATTAACAAAATCAGAAAAAAAATTTTTTTTTAAATAAAAAGCTTGGACAATAATAAATGGCTTATGTAAAAACACGGACCACGGTCGGATGATATAAGGAATGATCCAAAAACTTCCGATCACCGACCATTTTGTAGAGAATTTGATGAGCTTTTACGCAAAAGTATTAGTTGGATCATAAGACCTAGTTTTTGACTTGCAAAACTAGTACGAGGAAAATCTTCCTGAGTTGCTGTTAACGGACCATATGTTTTCAAGACAATGATAATACCTTGACCTTCCGACCACTAATTATATGAAAGAGAATAGCCTCAGCATTATTGTACAAAAATAAATTGTCTTCTAGGGCATTGTGAATTTTGGAACAATAAAACAAGAACAAAAATTTTAAATTGTAATAACTTTTTTCCTTCGGTCTATAACTGGTTCTAAAAAATGTATCATTTGATACATAACATGTAACACCTAAAATTTAATCTGTGCAAAATCTCTGCAATTATATTTTAATGATTTTTTAATGCATATACTATTTTGCAGAGATCAAATATCGGGATACATTTTACAGAACCAGTTTTAGACCAAAGGAAAAAAAGTTATTACAATTTAAAATTTTTGTATTTGTTTTTTTGTTCCAAAATTCACAAAGCCGTCTTCTAGCTGAAAAACTAGCAAAAAAAATTTATGATTTTTTCGAGCCAAACCAACCGTAAATTCACAGACATATTAAATGATCATTATACAACTAACGATTTTGAAAGTTTTAACAAATCAATCAAGGCACAAATACCTAAATTGAAAAACAATTTAACTGAAATTTTAAATTTTTTTTAGATGAACTGTCAAATGGTTAAATAGATAATAGTAAATATATTGTGCTAGAATCTAGTGACTATGAAGTTTCATACTAATATAGATATTGTGTGATTGTATTTATATTAGCTTTGAATAGACTAGGAATCACACATAAGCAAAAGAAGTTTAAAAAGTTTTTAATTATGTGCACAGAAACAAGAAAACTTTCAAAAAATAAAAAACGTTTCTACTTCCTATAAAATTGAAAAGTAATTTAATAGGTTAATAAAAAAAAGTGTAGTTAGAAAAATGATAAAATGTTATTCTTTTTAGATTAAGAAACCATGTCTTGTAATAAATTTTTTTCTAAATAAAATTTAAGTATTTCGTTTTTTTTTCTTTAAATAATTAAATAAAAATTGCCTAAGTTAAAAGCAAAAATAAATTAAAAGAAAATGTGACCGAGAACTCGAAATTAAGCTAATTAATTTTTTATATAGGAATGTAGAGATTTTAGTAAAAAAAAAAAATTATTTACAAAACATTATGCAATAAAGTTTTCAATTTTTTTTTAAAATTAAAGAATTTTACTAAAAAATTAGTTTGCTATTTCTTTTTGCTATTTCTTTTAGTTTTTCAGCTATGAGCTTTTAAAAAAAAGAGCTAGGAGACAATTTATTTTTGTACAATAATGCTGAGGATTTTCTCTTTCATATAATTAGTGATCGGAAGGTCAAGGTATTATCATTGTCTTGAAAACATATGGTCCGTTAACAGCAACTCAGGAAGATTTTCCTCGTACTAGTTTTGCAAGTCAAAAACTAGGTCTTATGATCCAACTAATACTTTTGCGTAAAAGCTCATCAAATTCTCTACAAAATGGTCGGAAGTTTTGGTTTGCCTTTTTTTGTTGTTGAAAAAAATGGTTCAAAATTGGTTCAACTTATTTGGAGACAAGCTAATTTTGAAAAATTAGTATTCTTCTTCTTCTTCAAAGAGTTCTGCTAATTCAAAGTAATTTTCGAATGTTAGAAAATTTGAAAAAAAAATTTATTGATTAGTACAATTAGTTGATATAATTCTAATCTTTTAAAATAGTCATTTAAAAGGTTATCATATTTATGAACATTTTCACCGATTGAATCTTGAAAAAAAATGATTATTTAAAAGTTTAAGAAAGGTTTTTAGTATTTGATTTTAAAAATAAAATTTAAACTGGTTTTATTTCACTAAAAATTTAATTTTATTTTTTGATATAATAGTTTGGGGAGTGCCCAGGGCAGTTAAGAATGTTAAATAGTTTTGATAAAATAAAACAGATTTAAAAAGAACTATTTTCTATTTTCTTCGATTTTGTATTTTTTGAAGATCTTTTAAGATTTTTAGGGTAGATTAGGCTATAAACAAGTAATCGAAGTGTGAACGAATAAGACTTTTGAACACTATTTTGCTCAAGTTTGTTTTGTTTTTTATTTTCAATTGCTTTAACTTTCTGATGATGTTGATTTTTGAAAGGATTCTAGCGGATAAATCACTCAAATGACTGGTAAAAGAAAAGAGTGATTCGAGTCAAGTCTGTGACCAAGAAATTAAATTAAAAATTAAAAATTTTAATTTAAAATATATCAATTCTTGTTCTATGTATGTGAAACATCGCTCTTAATCAATGTTATTTCAACAATAGATACATTTTGTAATTCAAAATCAAAAAACTAAATTTATTGGAACATAAAACTTTATTTATATGGTTCACCAGAAAATTTTTGTGTGTATTTAGATGTTTTTTTTTTATTCAAAACAGAAAATTTAAATTTAACTTTTTAGAGTCAAAATGCTCAATATCAATTTTTTATATTTTTTTTCCTGTTTATTTATTATGCTTCAATTCAAACATACAATTGTGAATCCAAGATGTTCGAGGCAAATAAGGAATCAAAACATACATGAAAAGAAGTCAAACCCAAAATACCATTTAAATAAATTCAAATTGAAATGTCTATTTTGTTGTTGTTGTATTTTTTTATATTTTTTTTAAAAAATAATTCACAGACTGTTTTCCACGATGCATGTCATCAATTGTGCTATTTCCATTTAGTCAATAAACTAAACTAATTTTAATTTGCATCAAAAAAAATTCAATTGATTAACAACATCATAAATTTAAAAATGAAAAACCGACCAATTCTTCTAGATTCTTATTCACCTTTCCTGAACATAAAACTAGATCGTAAACTATGCTTTAAATAACTTGATTTGGAATTAGTGTATGATAACTTCGAATGAAAAACTTTAAACAAGTTAATTTAAAATGTCAATAACCGGGGTAAAAAATGAGAAAAAAAAACATTTTTTTAAATAAAAAATAAATCAATTAATTCAAATAATTTTTTATTTTATTTTAAGTAATTTAAAACAACTTTTAATTTTCCTAAATAAAATTGCTAGATACTGGTGGTCTTATAACAAAAATTTAACTTTTAAATTATAAACATTTAAATTTACTTTAAATTTATTTTTTAAAATTATAGATTTTTATTTTGTTTTGTTATTGTTTTTTTTTTTTAATGGAAGAAAAAAATCAAATTGTGCCATAATCTGAGATTTAACAGCTAGAAGAAAAATAAATCTCTATTTTTATTTAGAAAAAAAAACTAAATCAATTTCAGAAATCTTGTTTTAATCCTTTGATGTGTCACTTAGCTTCGTAAATTAAATTTATGAAATAATCACGTGAAATCAAATTTAACTGATCCACACGAATAAATAAATATCTTTATCGCTTTTTAATAATTTCTCAATTTAATTTTACTTTCACGTTTTTATTACTTAAAATATACAGGCATTGCTGAATTAGATTATTTGAGTCAATTAAATTTTTTTAATTTATTAAACATCATTTCTGGATTTTATCTTTTTTTTCATTAACAAATCTTTCTACTTCTAAGAAATTTTTTTTGACAAATTATGGCTCAAAAATTTTCAATATGGTTTAAATCTAGACTCAAGGTCAGCAAAGAAATAACTTTAATTGAACCAACCTAATGACACGGAGTGGTGTCCTAATGATAATATCTGTCTTCATAGTTAGATCTTAAATCTCTTTGCTGTTATAATACAAAAAAAAAATTAAATATATAAGACAAATAGACAAACAAAGCGGCTAATTTGTTAATCTTTATTATTGAAATTTCTTAAAATAAAAATTGGTATCCTTCCATTCATGCAACAGACACAAGTTACACAAACCATTATTGCTTGCTTATTTTAACATTTTTTAATTTGATTAAACAAGCCGACTGTATTGGATAGTGACACATTTTTAGTCTCATTGTCAACCGCTTCTGTTTGAATGACAGTCGTACTAATCGAACTTAATGATTTAGTGTAAAAAGGCAATGTAAAGTTTCATATCAAAATCATCAAAATATCAATTTTTTTTAAATTCAGCCTAATCGATTGAAATAAAAAAAAAGATTCCAAAATTAAAATTTAATTTAATTGAAGAAAAAAAAATATAGTAATTTTATTTATTAAAAACAACTTTTTTGTTTATATCAAATTTTAAAAATTTTCAATATGTTATTGGTCTTCTATGGATCTGGGTATTTTTGTTATACTGATCGATACTGAATTTTTTCAATTTATTTAATAAAAAGAAATAAACAACATCAATAATCGAATCAATTAATCAATGATGATACTATTAAATTTTATATTTAAAAAATTAGAATTTAGTTTTTTATAATTTTTTTCATTGGAATAAGCAATTGAGGTATTTTTGGAAAATTTGTCTTATGACTGTCAACATAAAATAGTTTAAACAATCATTATATAAATAAATATTATAATTTTCGAGATTCATCATATCTTAATATATAGATATCATAATTTTGGTAAAATTACCATTTTTAGCTAACTATGAAATAAAATTTCTATAAATATAAAAATTATAGCTTGAGATTGAATGTGGTAAAATTTTCTTAAATTTAATTTTATCTAAAAAAATAGAATTTCAAAAAGGTTTTTTCTAATTTAAAGTTCTACATAGAAACTTTTTTCAAATAAAGCTGATGTAAATATAGTGAACCAGTCTTTTTGAAAATTAAGATTTTGTAAAAAAAAACTCACATTTTAATCACCGAATTTGTCCAAAAATTTCATTTCACCTGATGAGTAATGGATTACATGGTGAACTCTCTTACCACCATTACTTCAACTCCATAATTCCCATCATATATACAATATATTCAAATTAACAAAAGTTTAGTTAACTAAGAAAATTTAATTAATTTTAAAATATTTATATTTAGCCTTTTTTTACATTTACTTGTTTTTTTAGAAAATATTCAACAAAATGGAACAAAACTTAATAAACTATCAACAAATAGTAGTTGAACATTACGAAAGTTTGATGAATGATGTGGATTTATATTATGAAAACCTTGAAAAAGGAGAATTCAATAGTGAAAGAAAAGAAATTACTAAAAAAATTAAAGAATACAGAGAAAAAAATATAAATCAATTGAATACTGTAGAGCTAGATACAAAAAATTTTGACAATTTGCTTCCATTCGAAAAAAGAGAATTGTTAGAACGATTAATTTTTAAGGATGAATGTGTGTCATCTATTGTGTCGTCTGAGTTTAAAAAAATTCTTATAATATATCCATTTTATCTTTCAGTGGGTGCTAAACGGAGCCTAAGGTAAAACAAAGTTAAAAAAATTTTTATTTTTCGAATAATCTTTAAATCTAAAAGAAAAAGGCTTTTTGAAAGTAATCAAGATTTTTATTCAGATTTGAATTCAATGGATGCAATAATTGTTAGCTTAATTATCAATATCTACGAAACTACTAAATCTTCTATAATTGAAATAGGAAATTTTGAATGCGAAAATTTGTCTATTTGGAGCGATGAAGGCGATTTTTCGATAAATGATCTAGCTGAATTAATGAAAAAATTCAAAATCAAATTTAACAACCTGATTTTAAAAATAGGTGGAACATTCGTGACAAATTTTCCTTATCAAATCCTAAGCGAAGATTTGAATTCTTTAAAAAAGCTTATAATTAACGATTCGCAATTAAGATTATTAAAAGATAATGTATTTTCCAATTTAAAGGATCTAGAGATACTAGAAATCAATCACTGTTATACGTATGATATTAATGATGGATTCCTGAATGGTCTGACTGAATTAAGAAAGCTTAGCCTTAAATTACAACTGAGAATAAATTTGACTTCTGAAACTTCATTTCCATATAATTTACGGCCCGAGCAATTCAAAGATTTGAAAAATTTACAAATTCTTGAAATTACAAACGCAAATATAAATGTGATCAATGATTCAACTTTTATAAACTTAAATAACTTGGAGCACCTTAATCTTTCTCGAAATTATTTATCAGAAATTTTTGCAAAAACTTTTGAAGGTATTTATTAAATTTAAAAATTAGACAAGTAAAATTAGATATTTTTTGTTTAAGGATTGAAAAAACTAAAATACTTAGATTTGTCAGAAAATAAAATTACTTCAATTCATAGAAATGCTTTTAATGATTCAAGAAATTTGAAATATATTGATTTAAGAAAAAACGTGATTGCAGGCATCGATGGTGATTTGCGGCGTCGCGAGAATTATTTCGGCATTAGAGAATGCCGCATAAGGTTTTAAATCAAAAACATTATTTTTTTATTTAAGAAATTTTTTAAAGAAAAATATAATGGGTCTTTAATAAATTAGCTATTTTGTTTTGCTCACATAGATACATTTTTTTTTAAATAAAAAGCTTGGACAATAATAAATGGTTGACGTAAAAACACTGACCACGAGAGGATGATATAAGGAATAATGCAAAACTCTGATAACTGTTTATTAAAAGAAGTATTCTCTCTACAAAATATCTTTTAAGCTTTCAATAAGTATTCAAAAAAGTTGATGCATAATTGGTTATTGAAAATTTATTTGACGAAGAATATTTTATGCTTATAATAAATTTGTCTAGTTTAGTTCTTTGTTCTAAGATTTTGTTTTTGTTTATTTACTGAGTCGAATAAATCCTTTAATTAAAATATTTTACTGTATATCAAACTATTTTCATTAATAAAGATATTAACTAAATGATATCTAAAGATTGATAGAACTGTTTGTATAAGAAAGCTATAGATTCTATAGTAAAAACTTTTTTCAACTTTCTCCATCTTATTTTCGACAAATTCGTTTATTGATTTTTGATTTCCAATGGGTAGGCCAAGATAAATCAAATTTGTCCTTTTGGAATTGTAAAGCCATTTAATTTAAATTCTGTTTTATAACTTTTACTTTTTGTTCCGAATAGGATTGATGCCGATTTAGAGGCATTAAATTCGATTTTCCAGTCCTTGGCATAAATTTCACAAGTTCTTACTAAAATTTTGATTTATTTTTTGGATGATGATAATAAGAATATATCATCGCAGTAAGCCAGAATCGACAAATTTATTTCACCAATCTTTGCACCAACTTTTAAATTAGTACAAACAGATAACATTTGATCGATGAAAAAATTAAATAAGTACGGAGATAATATTCTTCCTTGTTTGAATCCTACTGTTATTGGAAAAAGATTACATTTTTCTTCACCAACTTTGATGATCACTTTGCAATTTTCATAATAACTATATAATATTCTCCACAAATAATTATTCAATTTTCCAATTAATTTAAGAAAAGTCCCGCACGCCATAATTTATCAAATGCTTTACTGGCATCAAGACTTCCTCCTTGGCAATAATAATTGACTACTTCGTTAAAAAATAGCAATGTTTTTATGTATCCAAATTCTTATCTTACGACAAACTTCTTTTAGTACGTCTTTAACTTCTTAAAATGTGAAATAAATAGGTGATTCATCCAGATTATCTAAACTTTTGTTGCAATTTTTAACATCCAATTCTAAATTCTCCTGTTTCCTGTTATTGGGCCTATCATAATGAGAAAATAATTTTTCATAATAGTCCTCAAATTGATTAATGTTTGTCTTATGATTGTTTAGTTTAAACATTAATTTTTTTTAAATATGACAAAAATTTATATTGTTATGGGTAATTTTCGAGTTTTAGACTTTTTTCCTTTTCATTAATAAACAATTCCTATCTTGCCAAATATTTGAAAGCTTTTTATAATGTCTAATTTCTTTCTTTAAACCATCATTTAAAGATCCTTCGAAACCTAAAGATTCATAAAGTAGCTTATTTGTGTTGTTTATATCAACCATATCATTGTTGTAATGGAATTTTCTAATTGAAATCTTTGGATTCCTATTTATTTTTAATTCCCTACTTTCACCAGTCCTAGCAGTCTTAAGTAGAATTTTTGGAATTCTTACTTGGATCTTATCTTATCTAACATTTTAATTACCGCATTAACATTTGATGTATTAATAAAAGATATTTCATTCAATAAGTCTTTTACATTATTTCAAAGTAAATTTTGATAGTTAAGAACAAATTCGGGCTTATTCCAGTTAAAAAAAAGAAATGTTTTTTACCGTCAAATTTATTAATCTTGGACACAAACTCTGGGTCGTGAATCTCACACATTATTGGCTATCACTATAATTTTCTTTATAATTCATTGTTCAAATTTTTTTGACATTTTTATGTAATGACTCTCTTATAATAAAATAGTCAATAATAGATTTTGTATTCGCCTTTCTTATAAGTGAATATTTTATCTTCACTTGTGTCTGTAAAACACTCTTAAGTTGATTGTTACACAAAAAATTCTTGAATAAACTATCAAAACGTTTCCCTCTTTTAATATCACAATTCTAATCACCAAAAATTAATACTGGATCATTAGATAGATATTCTAGTTTGCTTTCTAGTATGGAGACAATACTTTTGAACTCCGCAAGTCTTGTTTGACTTCCATCATCAAAAGGCACCCAAGTGTCTTTTATATTAACGTAACGATCTTCAATTACCGACATTGTCGTTAAATATGGGATACTAGGTTTAACGATAATGTCGGTAATTGGTGGACACAATATTTTAAAACCATTTAACGACATGTCGTTAAACGAACAAAAAGAACTAAAATCATTCTGTATTCGTTTAATTAAATAAAAAAGATCAAACACACATATATATGACACATATATATGGCAAATAAATTTTTATGTAACTTTAATTCTTCTTATTTTTTTTATTGGTAATCTAGTTCTCCTCCCAAATAGTTGGGAAAATTACAAAAAGGTAAAATTAGCATGTGGGGAAAAATATAATAAGGAAAAATAAAAGTGGGGATTTTTACAAAAATGTCAAATGGGGAATTTCGTATTCACCATTTTGCTTTAAGTAATTCTAACTAAAATAAAATTTTAGTGTAAAGGACATTGTCGTTAAACCTAGTATCCCATATTTAACGACAATGTCGGTATTTGAAGATCGTTACGTTATAAACATTTTCGTTTTTCTTTATATTTAGAATAGAAAAACAGATATCATCAAAATCATAAGATTAAATTTTAATATCTTTTTTAATAATCCAGCACTTAGCTCCATAAGGTCTTCGTATTGATGTAAAAGAGTGATCGTCTTGCATATCTGATTGAAATAAAATAGTAACATTTTGGTATCTCTCATTAATTTAATAAATTTCAAATAATTTAGGCCAATGTTCACA
Source organism: Brachionus sp. 'Tiscar' (assembly GCA_006352455.1). Classification (NCBI taxonomy): domain Eukaryota; kingdom Metazoa; phylum Rotifera; class Eurotatoria; order Ploima; family Brachionidae; genus Brachionus; species Brachionus sp. 'Tiscar'. Next base: position 6,036 of record VANL01000387.1, on the reverse strand, counting down.
CAGAAAATCTTATGAATGTCTCTGTAGTACGGGGCGCATGTTTAAATCCCTTTCATTAAAAAAAATAGGAGACCAGTTTCGACTGGGGATTTTGATATTTACGGCTTAGATGATCATCTCGATGCAGTCACCCCTGTGTCAGATCGGAGCCTTCGCTCAAAAGGTACTTAGAAAGGAGATGAGCTCCCCCCTATGCTCTACAAGAAGCGAACAAGGTTAAAAAAAAATGTTCACACAAGAATATAATATCGCTTTTTTCAGTAAGTTTGTCTACGGTTAAGGAGTTCGATTTAAAATTCTGACAATTTTTTTGATGCTATTTTCATTGTTCCATGTCAGTTTTTATAATCACATGTTCAATGTGCGAAGGCTTTTCTATATTTTCTTTTATCTGAGTGTTAGGAACCTTCTTCTGTTTGTAAATTTCCATATTTTCAACATTTTCGTTTTGTTTCTTATGTTTGTCTCCATTTTCTGGATTTTCATTATTCATTGATCCAATTTTCGTGAGTTGAGTTTGGATAGAAAAAATCGTTTTACATTTATGCCAGTTGACCAATTTTTGGGATCCAGAATTTTTTCACTTTCTGTACTAATAACTTGTTTGTAAAATGATTTATAGTATCTATTAGAAGTGTTTAATTGCTCGATCTTTTCAAGATTAGTGAATGATTTTATGTATGCTGAAAGATCTCCTAAACTTTTATCAATATGCCGAAATCCAGTATAAAAATGAAATATTTTTTTTGCACCTTTAACCTTATCGGTTTCACATTGAGAAGCAATAGTATATATTTGGTTCTTTTTTCTAGACAGAACAATATTTTTCTCGTGGTTAGGGTCTCCTATTTTAGTGGATGAAATAGGTTTCGAATTTTTACCGACTACGGTTTTCCATGATAAGTTTGTAGTTGGCTCACAGTGATTAAGAGATACTTCCTCTTTTCGGTTACAATCAATACTGATTGCACGACTTGTTTTTCTTTTTTTTGTTCCACTCTGGGATTAATCAGATTCAAAGACTACATCAGAGTCTTCATGATCATTATTCATCTCTCTATTATACAAATTATAATTTTTTAATCTAAATTGATCATTAATCAATTTTTTTTAGCATTGAGTTTTCCGTTTTAAGATCTTGGTGTAATTTTTGTCATTTGATTTCTTTAGTTCTCTAATTTGGCCAACCAATTCTTCTACTATCTTACTTAGATCGTTGTTATGACTCTTTTCAGATAAATTGGCTATTTCACTGGTCCAGTCATTAAATGAAGAATTAAAATTTTTGCTTAAAAAGACAGCTGAGCAATTACTAGTTAGTCTTGATTCAACGCATGTGTCAATTAGGTTCCAAATATCATTAGCCATATAACTGGCAGAGGTTCTGTTCCTGATTTGGCTAACATTGGATAGAGAAAAAGTCTCGATTATATGTCTAACTAAAGGCTCAATTTATCCTTTTTATTTTTATTCTTATTTTCATCACCAATCATGTCTAGGATACGATTAATAAAGTCATCTTTCTTTAGCTGAACTTCAGAAGATTATATCAGCAAATTAAAATCAAAATTTGATTTGAAGAACTGAGACAGGGTAGTAAGATAATTTTGTGAACACTCCGGTGGGTCCATACTTAATGACACTGGAAAGTTTATGTTTATTGTCGCTAGTTTATACGATAAATTAGACAAATTTTAAATTTTATGCAATTTTCAATTTCTTTTCTTTTAGAAAATTGAACCATTTCGAAAATTTCAAATCAAAATCATCAAAATATCAATTATTTTTAAAATCAGCCTTATCGATTGAATAAAGAGAAAAAAAATTCTAGAAAAAAATGCTTCATAAATTAACTTTTTACTTTATTATTGATTAAAAGGTGAATAAACTAATAAAATTTCAAAATTTTTAAAATTTAAATTAATTTAATTTTGTTCAATAAAAATGGCAAATTTAAGTTTATGATCAAATTAAAATGATCATGCTCAAAATTTTTCATTTAAAGAAAGGTTTTTAAGTTATTTTAGAATTTAAATTTTTTTGCAGAAACACATTTTCAAAGTTAACATTCAATGTTCAACTTAGTATTCTATTACTGCACATTTCTGCAAAAAATTGCTCCATGCAAAATTATGCACAACACTCAGATATGGTTTAACATAACGGGTGTTCAAAAAAGAATGTTCAAAAGTTTGACATGTAAAAAAAATATGTTCCAGTAGGCAAAATTAACCGAAATAGGTCATCTGGAACACCTTCATCTAAAAATGACAATTGTCCTATAATGTTTTGACGGTTAATATATATGTTTAGTTGTTTATTTTAAAAAAGCAAAAATGACTGATTAAAATAAGCCCCTGATCATTTTCCAATGAGTTTTGTATCAAAATTTATCTTAAAAAAGACACTGATTTTGCCTTTTTTAGGTTCTTCAAAAATATTTGGTATCCATACACTTTTTGTTATATCTAGCGAACCGAAAGTCCAAATGTTTTAAAATTTTTAACAAATATTAAGGTAAGAATAAGCTTTAGATTAAGTATGAATTTTATATTATTTTTGATTAATTTTATCACTATTATTAAAAAAACTTCAAAATAGCACTATTCACTTTAGAATAGATTAAATGACCAAAAAAAAAAACAATTTTGAAATATAATGTCCTTTTGCATTTTCAATTTTTCTAACTCGAGAGCAAAAGCATTAGTTAAACAATTTATTAAAATTTTTTTTTAAATTATTCTCAAAGAATCCTTTCAATAAACCTTAAAAAAACAAATTTTAACTTAATTAAGCAGCATAAATTTTAAGAATTGCATGCATTGAAGAAAATCTTAATCTGATAAGTGATATTTTTACATTTGAAATAATATTTGTTGAGAAAAGAATCAAATAATTGATTACATTGAAATAAGCGAGAGTTACTTGAATATTAAACAAAAACAAGGTTTAAAAAAAATCCCCAATTACTCGCTTTTATGAATTGCTTGTAAATAATGCTAATTTAGATAGTTTTATTTTTACTTTTAGTTTAATTTTTTAATTAAACATGGCTAATACCAACCCATGGAATCAAGTTTCAAATATGCTTGTTTTATCCAAGCATGCTTGCATACTTAAATCTAATGAAACAACAACAACACCAACACCAATTTCAACCAAATCAGTATAAGCCTCCCAAACACCCCAAATACAACAAAAAACTAATCAACCTCGACCACCGGGGTCTAGTCCATAGTGTTATCAAATGATAACATAATATGTTATCAAACAGGTCACCCCCAATTATGTTATCAAATTGATAACATCTTTTGTTATCAAGAAATTATGTTATCAATTAAATGTTTAAAAAAAAAAATTTAAATTTTGTTATCTAATATTTTATTTTGTTATCAATAAAAAAATTTAAAAAAAAAAATCTTTATTTTTAAAATTTGAAAAAAAAATTATTCTAATTTCTTGTTGTGACTACGAATCATATGTAATTTTAAACTACGAATGCCTTCCATAAATTTACCACATTCAGGACACTCAGTGGGATTTTTTTTATTGCTAAGAACTCGTTTAATTAAATCTAATGATTCATTTGATGATTTTGGTTGTTCTAAAGATTTAATTTCACACATTAATGCCTTTTTCTTTACCTCACATGTTAAATTAGCCATTTGTTTTGTCAATTTATTGATTTTCTCCTCATTGCTAATCAATTTTTTTAAACTTTCTTCTTTTTCTGGTTCAATTTCATTTGGTATATCATCGGCATCACAATAACTATTATCTAATTGTACTTGGCTATCAAGCTTAACTGTACCCGAGCTTGTACATGATCTTCCATTAACTGTACTGTCCTCCTCATCTTCATGAATATCTTTTTCTTCGTCCACTTCTTCTTCGTCTACTTCGTCTTCTACCTCTTCACGTCCATTTACTTCTTCTTCACCAATTACTTCTTTTTCGTCATCTAAGCATTCAAATTCATTTAAGTCTTCACTTAAATCTTTTTCAGAACCAGTTTCGGATCCTGACTGTGAATCAATATCAACAGTGTCCAAATCATTATAATTAACACAAGACTGATAGCTATCTTCAAAATTAGCAAGACTTCAAAGACTTTAAATTACCTAGTTCCTGGACAATAGAATTTAGCCATTTCGGTTAATATCAATTCGTAGGCTAACTTACGATTAGTAGTACACTTAAAGTTATAACGCCATACGTATTCATCCATATACGATTGTAACATTGAACGAGTACAACAATTCATTTCTTTAAATTTTTGTTTGCAGCTTCTCCATAAGCTTTCAATTTTATTGGTACAAGTACCCTAAATAGAAAACTTAAAAAAAGCAAATTAATAAAGCGATTTTAAATTTATTACCTGATTCAGGATCAATAAAATTGTATGAATGATTCACTGTTTGGTGTTTAAAATTCTTGAGATTGCTAATTTTGTTGTATGAGGACCAGCAGTCTGAAAATATTATTGTACCGTTTTCGCACTTATTGTAAATTATATCTAACAAAGTAACTGCTTCACGGTCAGGTACAACAGTCATAAAACATTTACTAGGATCATTTCAACTAATCCAAACACCCAAACTTGTGTTCTTTTAAGGTCTTTGCCCTTATGAAACTTAACACGAGCATATAAAGACTCGTCTATCTCGACTATTTTTCCACTCCCACCCAATTTTAAATCTTTTTTGCCAATACCAAGACTAGAAAGCTGGCGTAGACGATAAAATAGTGTCGAAACAAGGTGATCACAAACTTTTTCTTGTAAATTTAAATCGACAAAGCTTATACTTTTTGAAATTGTCAATTGACCAGACCAGCATTTGATTAAAGCAACAATGATTTTAGGAGATTTTTTAAACAATGAAAAAAAAGATTCATCGTAAACCGTTTTAAATCTACCACAAGATGTACAACGCCAATTAAGTAACCGGGTGTTTGCATCTTTGCTACGCTTTTGTAAATAAGGTGACATAACTTGATTTTGTTTTGTACATTTTGTATTTACACAAACACGCGTCGAAAAAACTAAGCCATATTCTAACAAATTTAGGTAAATTTTGTATTCAACTGTTTCGAAGATATTTTCTTTTTTATTCATTTTCTTTTTGAATATTTTTTTCTTTAGATGGTTTTATCTATACTTAAATTTTTGAAATTCAATTTTGTTGAATCATCTTAATACTTAGCATTGCAATTTTTAGACCAAAATTTAACTTTGCAATTTAATTTGGATCATATAATTTTTTAAATTTTTAAAATTTTGATAAATTAAGACAAATTAAAAATTGTGTTATCGATATAAAAATTTATTTTTATTTTATAAATTTTGGTTATCAATTATCAAATTTAGTTATCAATTTTTAGATTTTGTTATCTAAGTTGATAACATAATTTCTTGATAACAAAAGATGTTATCAATTTGATAACATAATTGGGGGTTACCTGTTTGATAACATATTATGTTATCATTTGATAACACTATGGACTAGACCCGACCACCGCTACAAATCAACCAATGCCAGCCAATTTTTCAAGCTCCTAACATGAATCAATCTCGCAAACGTATCAGAGTCTTCCCGCAAGTATCAGCAAGTATGCAAAACCAAGATGAAAGAATTACCACATTTTCGGTAAGCGAAACAGCCATCCTGGTTAAGAATGGTCTAACATTCATGTCTGATAATGGTATCAACATGGGGTGCTTGTGCTAATGAGGTACAAAAAATTAAACATCAATAATTTATAAATTGATTATTGTGTTATAAACCTGTTTGTCCGGATCTGTTAGGATCTAGTGGTTCGCGGTTATAACACAAATAGAAGAAATAATGAAATAATAATAATAACTTTATTAACACTAGAAGACCCGCGGGTTTTTTAAGCCCAGTTAAATTTTTCAACTTTTTGACACTAAAAAAATTATAATTTCACTATTAATATAATCAAACAATTAAAAATTATAAAAATGCCAATCAGAGCTTCAGCCCTACGTGCATTAAACTTACTTGTCAATGCCAA
>VANL01000386.1:0-37210 GCA_006352455.1 Brachionus sp. 'Tiscar' | reverse complement strand
AACCCGTTTTTTTTATAATCATACCATTTTCATATTTTTTTTTTTTTAAATTATATTTTTTTTTTTTTTTTTTTTTTTTCCTTATTCACTCCTTGTGGAGCATAGGGTCATATAATAATAATTAATAGTTTAAATTCTTTTTTTCAATCTTATAAGAAAATTTCTTTTTAGCATTTTAACATTTTGATAAAGATGAAATTAAAACTTACGTAGGCCAATCAGATGAAAATGTAATCAAACCGTATAGGCACACAATAAAGCCTACAATTGAAGGAAAAATTAACCAAGTTGTATAAAAATTCAACCAAGCAAAATAAAAGGCAACTTTTTCGCCAAAGTAATCTCGAATTACAAAAGTAGGTAGTAAATTTGAAGACTTGTTTCGCTTAATAAAGTAGTCGAGCAAAAACTTAACAAATTTCTAATAAATAAAAATTTTTATATTAGAAACAAATAAATATACTTTTTTCTTCGAAATTTTCTTTTTTATTTTAAAATGATCCTTTTTTTTTTTCAAATTTTAAAAGTTAAAATTTATTATAAAAATTTACATTTTACCTTGTGAAGCGGATAAGCGTCAATAAAAGCTCCTTTTGCCAAAAGCCTCTCAATACCAAAATTATTATCTTGTTCTTTAATTGAAAAAATGCATGGCTCTTCATGTCGAACAGAATATTCAGTTCGCGATAGAATTTCATACGCTAGAAGTATTCGGTCGCGTTCAGTGATTTTTTCATCAGAATTTTCTTTATTAAAAAATTTTTCGAATCTAATTTTTTATCAAATATTAAATAATTTTTAAAGCCTAAAGATTCTTACTTATAGTGAATTTTGGAGCTATAAGGTGCTGTGAATTTATCTCTGTGCTCTTCAAAAAACCTTGCCTGCTTCTTGTCCTCTATAGGACTCTGAGAATTATCAAGATAACTAATTATTTCTATGGGAAGCTTAAGCTTTATTTTCTCGGCTATTTCTAAGCATTTTTCAAAAGGTATTTTAATCAAAACAAAATTTAGCTCTTCTTCTAAATTTTCCTTTGGAAAAATTTTTATTTAATTTTTAATTAAATTTTGTAGTAATACTTCATGTTGTAGAAGTAGACCATTCACAACCAAATTATGCAAATAATTATCAATATTTTCTTTTTTCTCAGAATTTTTCCAGTAAACTAGAACAAAGTCAATACAATCAACTGAATCTGTCTTAAAGATTTTAAGCTTTTAATAAATGCTTTAATTAACATTGCATACAAAATACTTTTGTTTCATTTAGATTTTGAGCTTCTTCAAGAGCTAAGTCTTAAAAATATTTTCTTAAGCTTGAATAAGAGTTATTTTAAATTACTTTGATCTCGACTGATCGGTTGCATATTCTGGGTGCATGGAAATAAATTTTCAAATTATTTTTCTCTTTTTGTTTTAGAGAAAATTTAATTTATTCCTTCAATGAATGTGAAATTTCAAAAATTATTTTCTAAGTTTGTATTTTTTTTATTCTCATGGCTTTTAGAAATGCCTGAATAGCAAAAAAAATGAATAAATTATTTTGAATATAAATTAGAATATATTTTAATTTAGGAGAAAATTATTAATCGAATTTTATAACTTGGAGATATTTTTATTAAATTAAGAGAGAAAGCTTGATTCGTTTTTATCAGCATATCTAAAAAATTGAAGAAAGATTTTGTCAAAATTCCCAATATCAAAAATTTTAATAATTTCATAAAACACAAAATTTGACAGATTGATCATATATTTTGAGAATAAAAGGAAAAAACATATTGATAAATATATATAGTCTTAATTATAGCTTGATGACTTGCGTTTAAATTTTTGTCAAACTCAACACCAAAACCTTGTTTTCTAAGTATTTTCAAATAGTTTAATTTTTTTAAAAAATCTAATTTTCTAATTTTATTTAGCTTGAAGTTGATTTTTTTTTATTCTATTAAGTATATTTTTACTATGAAAGAGAATTATAGTGTTGAGTCAAAACCAAACCAAGCTGGTGTAGTCATTTAATAAAATTATTTATGAAATGTATTAAAAATCGAAAAAATAACGTAATTCGTAATTTAAAAAATTCTAATAAAACATTTTATTTTTTAAAATCTTTTTTTTATTTTATTTAAAAAAAAATTAAATTAAATATTTTGTCTGAAAATTTTCTATTGCTTAAAAATCGTTCAATCGATAGCAGACTTAAACCATCATTTATAGATGATTTAAAAAATTTTCCGCTAAATGAATAACGTTATATAAAAGAGAAGACATTACAAATCAAGACCAAGTTAAATTGGTATTTTGAAATCAAACACAAATTGAACAAAAATATTTTCTTTTTTGATAGAATAAAATTTATTTAAATGAAAAATCTTTGAAAAAATACTGTAGCGTAATGTCTAATACGTTGTCTGATGCTAACTTAAAATAAGTTTTTTCATATGACACAAAGATTAAATCATAACTGCAAGATTGAATTTAATTATAGATTTGATTGATTCAAACAAAAATTCTAACATTTAATTTCAGGTTAAAAAAAAAGTGCAACAGAGCGTAAGACATTATAATAATAATAATATAAGTTACAACAAGCTAGCAAGCTAGACTTGCGAAGATGGAAAACAGTAGGATACCATCTATGGTAACTGTGGTATGTACACTTAATCAGTAAAATTCGGGCTCGTGTCGATTCTACCGAGCCTCAGGACTTAATCCAAGGTAGATTTCTCCTTACGTCTGTACTTATCCAGTCTGTTTTTGAATTGGTTGATGGATAGAGATTGAACGACTTCTTGGGGTAGGACGTTCCATGGCATAGTCACTCTTTAAGTGAAGAAGGGCTCTCTCTGTTGGCTGGTGGCTGGAAGTGGTCGGACAAAGCCATGCTGGTTGGAGCTTCTTCTTGTTCTTCCGTTGACTTTGACAGACGGAGCTATGTGGCAGTTTACAATGTTACTGTCTGTGTAACATTTAAAGAATTGAATAAGATCACCTCTTGTCCTCCTGTCCTACAGGGAGGTAAAGTTTAGTTTAATCAGTCTCTCACTATAGTCAAGGTTTTTTAGTTGCTTGACCAATTTGGTGTCTCTCCTTTGGACATTCTCTATAGTGGTGATATCTTTTCTTAGATGTGGAGACCAGGCGACAGCGGCGTATTTTAGGTGCGGGCGGACAAAGGTGGTTTTTCAAAGATTTTTTTATTTAAATAAATTTTATTCTATCAAAAAAGGTCATATTTTAATGAATTTTAAAATCCGCTAAATCTGGGTTCTATGTTTGAAGAAAGTAATCAGATCACTTTATGTATAAAGCTAAAACATAAAATAAAATTTAGAAAAAATTGTCATCAACTTTTTATTTAAAGATATTTTAACAAATTAGGTTTTTTATAATAAACAGCTTTAAATGATTGTGAACCATCTTTTCTGTCCCACTTTCTGCGTAGATTAACTATATACGGCAGTAAACTGGGTTCTCTAATTTCGAGACCTTGACCAGCTAAAGTAAAAGCTCTAATTTTTGCCTTTACATCAGGTCTACTTGTAACTGCTGACCAACCTTAGATTAAATTCTTAAAAATTAAAAATAATATTAAAAAATAATTCTTCTTTTACCAAAACAAGAAAAAACGATGTCTGACTTAGCCATATGATTACCTATGCACGATATGTCAAAAGTTTTACTCTTTAACGAAGGCAAAGGTTCTTCTCTTATATGATGTTTGTGTGGAACGCGCAGAACATTACCCTCATTGTAATATTTATCATAAATCTCATCTGCATCTTCGCTTTTGAATGGATTTATAACAGGCAGTGCCGGACTGGCCATAATTGAAAAAAGAACTCGCTCATTATTAGTGCTCTTTTTTTTTTATTAAAATGATAACTTTTATTTTTAATTTAATAAAAAAAAAAATTTACTTCTAAAAGATCAATTCTTATTAATCCTCCTACTAGGAGTGTTTGACCTGGGATCATCCAATAAATCCTAGGCATTATCAAACCTTTTGGAAAGATAATTTCCAGCTCTTTATTAGAAAAATACTGCAAAATTTTTTGGCTTTGCAAAACACCTGGCGTATCATAAAACCATGTAGACTTATTTTTGTACATTTCTGGTTTAAAAATTTGCCGAGCTTCTCTTTGGAATTTTTGCTTCAAATCTCTTTTATTTTCAAAATTTTCTCCCGCAGAAATCATACCTGTTGTTTCATCAATTGAATAAGTGGCTTGAGCATTTTCAAAATCAATTTCGTCATCTTTAACTGAATATTTTTTGAATGAAGATCCAACCAGGCCAAACACTTCAGCATCTTTCAATTCATGTGTTCTTTCATAGCGCTTTACACGCTTGTCCTCTATGTCGACTAATTTATCCATCTCGCTCTTTAACCTTTTTTGTCTTAGTCCAAATTTTTTTTCATTCATAAAAGTAATGGGAAACTTGAGCATATTTAAAGTAGTTCCTGGCCAAAAGGAAGTAGTTGCTCGAATTAAAGCCTCACTAGCCAATGGTCTGCAATAATCTGAAGAAAGCAGCTTGTTGAATAAAACTGATTTGCCGGCATTTGCCATACCCAACAAGTAAACATCACCCTCGTCATTCCAACAATCGAAAAATTTTGATATCACTCTTTCCAAATTAAAACCAGTTTTAGCACTTATAAGATCTAGATGCTTTATTTGTGGTCCTTTTAGACCTTTATTTAGACATTGATAAGATAAACTTTTTATGACCGAATGCTCAAATTTGGGTCCCGTATTTGGCAATAAATCAAATTTATTTCCTAATATAATCATATCAAGAGATGAATTTTCTTGTATTAGTTTGGACCATCCGTCATAAATTGAATTTGGCATGTCAAGCAAATCGATTAGTATGACAACGTGAGCTTTTTTATTTGAGATAATTTTTTTCAGTATTAGATTGTCATAGTCTTCAGAATTGCTAGTCAAATTAAGAAGTTTTTTTTTAACTTTTAAAAATTCACATCTAAAACAAACAGTGAAGTTAAGCTCTTGTTTAGTGAGCAGTTTGAATTTTCTAGCATCTACAAAGCCTTCCCTTTGCTTGTCGTTACAATGTAATTGAGCCCCGCATCCGCTGCAGTTTGTTTTGGTACGAAAATATTTAGGATCTTCTTCTAATTGTAATGGGTCCAGATTGAAATCTGGCTGAGATATTTCATCAAGCAAACTCGTAATTTTGTCATCATTTAGATTAAAGTTAATTAATTTTTTGTCTTGATCTGTTTGACTATTTAAATGTTTGTTTACAAATTCTGAACTTGATTTCAACACTGCTTGTGCTGCTGGTGGGTATTCAGCCAAGTTAATCGCCAATTTTTGGCCAATAGATTCTTTGTCTTTTTTTTCTAAAGGCTTTTCAAAAGTTCCTTTGCGAATACCTCTTTTCAATTCATTCAATTTTTTAAACGAATTCTCAATAGCAAGGATTCTAAAATATCTAAAAATCATTTAAATAATTTTTTAAGAATAAAAATAAATTTTAGGTTTAATTTTTAAAATAAAAATTTTCAATTGCAACTAAAAAAATAACTTAACTTTTGTTCCAATTTAAAACTCGATTTTTTTTCTCACAATAATTATTTTTTTTAAACAGAGTTTTTAATTTGTTTTAAGTTACAAGTCATAAGTCAAGTCAAGTTTTTTAAGCTCTAATATGTGTTTTAATTGAACAAATAAAAAAAATTAGGAAGAAAATTTTTTTGGGGTATTTGAAAGTCAATTGCAACTGACAAAAATTTCGAGCTGAAATCCTAACCAAATGATTTTAGTCCTACTCAAATAAAAGAGAAAGTGAGTTAGAAGAAGCTAGTTAAATTTATAAAAGCGATATAAAAAACTACATTTTTGCTATCAAATTTAAATACTCATGAGATATAATCTCGGGATCCTTTTTTTTGGTCTAAAACTCATTCTGAAAAATGTATCAACCGTAAATATTTAAAAAACATTAAATGTTGGAACCATTAAGGTTACCATAAACACCAAAGGACACTTTTTATGCAATGAAAAAAAGTGTACTTTAAAAATAAGTTCATTATCTATTAAAAAAAAACTTTGACTGATTATAAAGCATGAAAAAATCAATTATATTGTGCTAATTTACATAAATTCTAAATCAGTCTATTCAAATTTATTAGAATATTTAAAAAAAAATTGTCTGAGGCATATTTCATTTAATCTTAAACCAATATTGCCTCTTATCCTTTTCTTTCAAAAAAATATTACTTAAAAATGTGTCTAGCCCACAAAAATAGTGGGTCTTCTAAAAAGTGGATATAAAAAGCAAGATAAGATATCCAAGCTGTTAGGTGTATCTCCAAAATGTGTCTCTCAAACTAAAAAATGAAATTAAAAGACTGGTACTGTGTCTGATCTGAAGCCGTTCTGGTATACTTCGGAAGCTAAATTGGGATGAAAATTACTTTTTTTAGAGAGATTAGGAAATATCCTAAATCTAGCTATCAAAATCCCGCCACTCTTTTTAAATATAAGACTGAATGCTTAAGAATAACTTAGTATACTGAAATTAGATTTCTCAATAATAATATTTTTGACCAAATTAAAAAATATAACTATAATTATTAAATGTCTAAGATATATATAATTTATAAATTTTTGAAAAATATTCTAAAATAATTATATTCCATTTAAAAATAAATAAGAATTTTTAAATGGGTAGAACGTTTAATTTGGCCGGTTTATAAGCTTAAAATATGATAAAGAAATTTTTATTAATCAAATTTTGATTCAATTTTTAAAGTAAAAAAAATAAACAAATAAATGATATTTTTTATAAAACAATCTTTATTTGATTTCAAGCTTTAATGAGTTAGACCGAACCGGATGTTGTATAGTTTAGATTTTGGTGTTGCATGAAAGCTGGTTCTTAAAATAATGTGGAGTATAAGTGGCAAAGCTTTAAATAAATTTAAAATTTAACATTGGGTCAAAATATTCATGGTACAAGGGTATAATTTTAATTGCTAAGCTGACTAAAGCTAAAATTTAAAAAAATTTTTAAAATGATGAAAAATTTAAATTTAAAAATCTTACATAAACATATGAATTAAACTTGTCTAAGAATGTCTATTTTTAGCCTAAAATATCAAGCATGTTAATCAAAATCTCGTCCTAAAAAAATAAATTTAGTTATTTTTCTTTGATTATAAAATTATCTAATGCTAAAAAATTTTTCTAATATGCTAAAATGCTCGAGTAAAACCACTTGTAAAAGCCGATGTTGTTGCATGCGCAAGTGTCGCTCTTTCTCAGATATGGTTTCGCTTAAAAAGAGTCTCATTATTGCCAACGACAGACTTTTGCACACAATTCAAATGAGCAAAGTATACAAAGATAGCAAAACATTTGTGGACATGGTGACCAAATACCGTGATGAAATTGTTATCGCAAATTTCAATAAACTCGGAGATTCGCCTTCCATTGAAGAATTGAAAAAATTCCTAGACGAAAATTTTCATGAAGTTGGACACGACTTGGTGCAAGTTGAACCAAACGATTGGTTCGAACATGCTCCATTTTTGGCCAAACTCAAAGAAAAAAAGCTACTTAATTTTGGTGGCTACCTAAATTCAAAATGGAAAATGCTTATCAGAAATTTTGACAAGACCAGAGTTTGCACTGATTGTACATCTACAGCTCTTTTCTCAAAAAATTCATTCATAGTACCTGGCGGAAGATTTATTGAGTATTATTATTGGGACACATTTTGGTGCATTGAAGGTCTTCTCAGCTCTGGAATGACTAGCACCGCAAAGGGAATAATAGAAAACTTTTTGGATGTTGTAAAAGTAAATGGTTTTGTTCCCAATGGATCTAGAATGTATTATTTGAATAGGAGCCAGCCTCCACTGCTAATTCAAATGGTTGAGTCATACTTCTCAGAGACAGGAGATGTTCAATTTCTAATGGACTCAATAGAAAGCCTGGACATTGAATACGAGTATTGGATGAAGAACAAATCTATTCTACTTGGTCTAAAAGGTGAATATTTCCGTCTCAATTTATACAAAGTAAGAAGTTGTAATCCAAGGCCTGAGTCTTACTCAGAGGACTATTTAAACGCATTGAACTATGCTAATAAAGAAGAGTATTTTTCAAATATTATTACAGCCACTGAGTCAGGTTGGGATTTTAGTTCAAGATGGTTCGAAAATCCCTGTGACATCAAAACAATTCAAATTAAAGATATAATTCCAGTTGATTTAAATTCTATTATGTACATGAATGAGATAAGTTTGTTTAAATTTCATAAAATTTTAAATACCCAAAAAATTGGCTATTATGAAAGAGCTATTCGAAAACGTCACAAAGCAATTAATAAAGTTTTCTGGAATAAAAATTTAAATACTTGGGGAGATTTCAATTTAAAGTACAATCGGGTTAATAGTAATTTTTTGTATATATCTGACTTGAGTCCATTGTGGAGTGGAGTGAAGGCACCTGTTGATCCAGACATAATCCTGAAGAGATATAGATCGATGCTTTTTAATCATGTTAGCGGAATACCGGTATCCAATGTAGAATCTAGGCAGCAATGGGATTTTCCGAATGTATGGGCGCCATACAACTATTGGATGGTAAATTATATGCGCTTGACAGGTCGAAAAGAAGAAGCCCTGAATATAGCACAGCGTTTTGTCAACACGGTCTATCATGGTTGGCTTAGGACAAATTATGTATTTGAAAAGTACGCTGCAGATGAACTTGGTGAGTATGGTGGCGGTGGTGAGTACATTGTTCAAGAGGGCTTTGGCTGGACTAATGGAGTGGTTATAAAATTTTTAGACTGGTTTGGCGATCAGATTCAACTGATTGAGCCTAAGGAAAAAGAAGTTGTTCAAGATTTGTTGCTTTGCAGAGAAGAATGCTTCGAGGATTTGATCAGTGAGCCGATTGAAAAACAAATGGTTGACGTTGAAATAAAAAAGTTTACCTCATGAGAGCAAAATTCAATTATCTTAATGACTTTTTGGCCTTTCTTTTCTATTAAATAGCAAATTGTCTAAGGAAATAATTTTAGATGCTGTGACGATTACCCTACAAGAAAACAGAACTGTAAATTTTTTAATTAATATAATTTTAAAATATACAATAATTTTTGTTCTAATAAATCTTTGAGAAGAAAAAAAAAATTTTTTTAGTTTTTACATTTTTTATCAAATTTAATGTCTAATTCTACACACCTATATTTATAAAATATTTTTTTAAAATGGTTTTTAAACTGGAGAAAAAATCATTAAATCGCCATTTTAAAATATAAATATATGAGGTTAGAAGAAGTTAATGTTTTTTTTTCTAAAACAATTAAATGAACGTTGCAACTGTTTTTTTTTTAGTTTTCAAATCGACTCAAAATGGGCGGCAAAAAAATAGATCAATTCATAAGAAATTGAACAATTGTTCGGACAAAAAATAAGTTTTGAAAAATAGCGCATATCTAAAAAGAATTCTTGAAAACGATTTTGTTCTATTTTAATCATTTAAAAAGACAATTTTTCAAAATAAAAGTAAAAATTAAATTTAATCAATTTATCAGTGTATTCTTTTGGTCATAAAGTAATTTATAAAAAAAACTGATGGAAATGAAAGACAAAGGATTACAGTTAAAGTTAATTTTTGAAAAAATAGCCCTATGCTCCGCAAGGAGTAAAAAAGTAAATCATCTCATCAATTCTACCTTGGAGAGTGTATTAAGAAACGACTTGAACTAATGATTAAAGAATATAATCAGGATACTAATTATGTATTTTGGTTTGACTTAGCATCATCTTATTATTTAATATGGTACAGAATTATATTTTAGATAAAACTATATGGCATGTTGCCAAAGAAGTGAATCCAACAAACGTACCAAAAGCACGACAAATCGAAGATCTTTCGAGAAATTTGAAAGCTTAAGTTTATGAAGGTGATAGGAAGGCCTGAGCCAGACTTGTCTGAGCAATATGGACCCAAAGATTGTACAAAACCATGCCACGACTGTTTGCTATAGGCTCGATGTCATACGTCATGGAGTTCAATACATCAACTGATATTATTTTTTCAAAAAAGAAGGATTCAATTATAATTTTAAAAAATAATTTAAAGCCTTTGTTAAATAAAAAATTTTTATGATAAAATTAATTTTGTGCCATTTTTTATTCTACACTTGTTATTGTTTTTTAAACCAGAGTTTTTGCTATTAAAGGGTATCGTGTATGGCGACCACTAAACCTCCAGAAATTGATGATGCCCGTTCTAATGACCGCGAGGAAAAAATTCCTTTTTCTCAAAAATAAGTGATTTTTCTTTTAATTAATTCTTTTCTCTATCAAAATTTCATATTTAAAATTTTATTAAGGTTTACTTTTAGTATTATCCAGAGTTGTTTAAAAGTCGCAAGTCTCAAGTCAAGTCCAAGTCCGGACTTTAAAATTTATTTATATAAATTAAAAAAAAATTTGGAATTTACAGAATTTTTCAGTATTTTTATTTGCTTCGAAATAAAAAAATGAACGCTCTTATATAACTGTTCATTAATTTGAACGGTATAAGAGCTTTCATTTCAAATATAAAATTAAAATAAGTTCAAACACCGTTCCACCGTACCAATCACCGTTTTGAGAGAAGTTAAATAAATATCTAAAAAAAAATATTTTTCAAGCAGTTCTTTAGAAAATTATTAAAAAATTTTCCTTGATTTATCTAGATGATTATATTTCTGCGACCCTAAATAGTTTTTATGATTCTCAAGAAGAGTAGTACTTTTGAAAAAATTAAAAAAAAAAAGTCCGGACTTGGACTTTTTTTTTGGAATTTTAAACAACTCTGCTGTTGCCTCTTGTAGACGATGAAGGCCCTTGTAGTAGTAAGCTATCTCTAGGCAAAGGTTTATTTAGTAAGTAAAGGGCATCGACTTGGTTAACAAATTTGTAGAATTGAATGAGGTCACCTCGTTTTCTTCTTAGCTCGAGAGTTCTTAGTTTCATGTTCTTCAATCTTTCGTCGTAGTTTAAGTTGAAGTGCTTGGCGGGGATCCTCGTGCCTCTTTCGTAAATATATGTAAAAATATATAAAAATTTCCATAATAGAAAAAATTTTTAAAATCAATCTTTAAAATTTGGTTAAACACGGATCTAAAAGAAAATTAAAATGTTACTTTTATGTCAGATAAAAAATTATTTTATTATATTCCTCATGGTTTGGTAGAAGATGGTTTTCTTATTTTTGGTGTTATTGATAAACTAGCCAGATCAATGATCCTCTTTATAGATTACTCAAATGGATATTTAAGCTGCATCAAATGCTACCAAAGTGGATTACGTGTTCCATTAAAGAAAGGAAGTAATCATACTTTTCCGTATTAAAAACAAGATAAACAGCTTAGGAATAATAAAAGTTATAAAATTGATTAATCTAAATCTGAAAATAATTTGTCATGCGAATAAGGAATTAAAGACCAATGTTAAAATTCCTAGATTGTGAATCACTAATAATTTCCTTTAAAAACCGAATTTTTTTTTTTGAAAAGAATGTATAAAATTAAAAAAAAATTTAAAATAAGCATATTTTGTAACAAAAATTAAATTATTTTATTATTTTTTGATTTTAGAATTTTGAATATAAAAAAATTTTCAATAATTATTAAAATTTATTTAACTGAAAACAAAGAAATGATGTAGCATAAAAGCCGAAAAACCCGTCCGATTTTTGAGTCTTAATGTATCAAACTCATCTTTAGTCTCTTCTATATTAAATTTTTTTTAAAAAGTAACTTTTAAAATAATCATTCAATACTGACCATAACTTTTTTACTTTTAACTGACACATAAAAAAGGAGTAATAAGTGTATGAGCAAAACTAATTTTATTTATTTTTATTTGAAAGTTGCAGAGCCATTTTTTTTAAGTTAAAAATTTAAAAAGTCTAATTTAAGCATAATTTTATTATAAAAATACAAAAATCAGCATCGATCCCAATCTTGATGATTCTTAGGTCTACATTCTGGTGGACAAACAGAAATTGTTTTTACTTTAAAACAATTGAATGAATATGTAGTCAAAGCACCTATAAAACAGCTTCCTGTTCTTTGGCTTGGAAATGGTCTTGAATCTTTGAATACTTTGCACAAATAACTGTCATGAATCATTGATATATTTCTTATTTCTTTGTAAACATGAACAGCTAAAAAATGCTGATCTAACTTTTTTCTCTGAACTCCCTTTTTCAAAAAACTTTGAGCCATCTGTTTATCTTCAAGTTTGGCAAAAAATTGCCTAGCTAATGTTCGATTTTGGCTCAGTTTAAGACCCCACATGCCTGCCATAATAAACGACCAATGAGAAAGACTGTCTAGCATAAAAATTCAAAAGTTAATAAAATATCTAAATTTTTAATTAAAAGATATTTTTCTACCTCTCATGATATGAGCAAATTTATCGGATAAAAGCCATTCATTCACAGCATCTACTTCTCGCTCAATCAGCAATGAATCAATGTCCCTCCATAAAGCCGTATTTATTAAATCATCGCGTAGAGCTATAAATCTCCAAGATTGGGGAGGAATATAGCTTAAATTATAGAAGTCATCTTTTCTTTCAAGGCTTTTGTTTAATGGAGTATATTCAACATTGCAAAAGTCTACATTATCATGAGAACACTCGAATTTACATGTATAATTGGAACTCAATGAAGAGTCATGATAAATACGTATCGTATAATTGCTATAAAGTGTTTTGGCTAGGTTTAAAATTCGATTCAATAGTCTAAAATATCTCTGATTGGTTCCATACAAACTATAGGCAATGACCGATTGATTGGCACCTCTGGATAAAGATTTGTAAACATCACAAGTGATTGTCACATTAGTAGAAATTTTATAAGCTTTTGTTCCTTTTGTAATAAAAAAATATTCTTTATTATTTTTTATTTCAACTTTTTCTCTATTCAAACATTCACAATTTTTTATTTGACTTTGATAATTATTGGCAAAATAAAAACTTTTGGTCAAGTTAATTGATGACAAATAAAACAAATAAATTACACAAAAAACAAACACTAGATAGCTTAGTTTAAAAAATAAATTTTTTACATCCATATCAAAAATTTCATCTAAATGGAATAGAAAAAAAATTTTGAAACTTTTTCTGATAATAACGATTTAACATTTAGAAATTTTTAGAGTTCTTTTATTATTTTTGTAAAATTAAATACTAATTAACGGGAGAAAGGTAGAGTTTTTTAATTAAATTATGTAATCAATCTTAGTTATTCATTAGAACCGTTTAAATTTAAAAATATTTTTTAAATTATTAAATTTTCATATATCCTAACTTTATATGTACTTCTAATATTTTATTATGCTTTAAATAGTTAAATTATAATTTAGAAAAAATGAACTCAAATTATTTTAAAAAATAAAAAAGAAATTTTTTTTTAAATTTTAAACAAAAAACAGTCTTTTCAGGTATGTAAAATGCAAAAACAAATGGCTTAGACATGGGACATAAGCTTGACAAATAACAGAATCTTTTTTACAATTAAATGAATATTTTATGAATAACTAAATAGTTGTTAGAAATAAAAAATTGGCCTCGAGAAAAAAGTCACATAATTTTGTCAAATTAATTGAGTTTTAAAAAAATTATTTAAAAAATTAAAATTTTATTTTAATGCTAATAAAAATTTAAAAATCATTAATTATCAGATCTTGTATAGGCCATAGTTCTACGCTTCCATCTGGTAGTTTCCTTTTTATTATGAAAGGAATTTTTTTCTCCTTAAGCTCTTTCTTGGCTATTTCTAATGGGTCGCACTCGTTTTCTATTTCGATCATTATTGGAGAGCACATGCTTATTTGCAAGGCCCTGGTGCCAAGTATGCGTGCCCGCTCATATTTTGTCATGTATGGCGATGTTATTCTTTTTTCTCTAATTATTTCGGTATCAATTTCTTCGCTCTTTAAAATTTCGATTGTCTCTGCTTCATGTTCTGCTTGGTCTTCAATCAATTCATCTGCTTCTTCAAATTCTTCTTCAAACTCGTCATAGTCCTCTTCCTCCATTTAAATTATTTAATGTTTTTGTTTACTAAAAGCTTAATTTTTCTAATAAATACATTTTATTGCTTGTAAGCTAAATTTTAAATAATTTCTTAAGAAGGCTTGATAAATCTATTTTTAAGAAATTTATTTTAAAAAAAGAATATACATTTAGTTTAAAGACTTTCCCAAGAATTTTAATTTATGCAAGAATTTTCTGTGAAAATTTTATTTTAAAAATTTATTCTTTTGCCTAATGGTGTCCAGAATAATGCGACACAAGGACACTCCCTGCTGGCATTATAACAAATTGATTTTTTTTATTGCAATAATTAACTTGTCACAAAAAATAACTCTCAACTTTTAAAAAAAATTAAAATCCAATTTAAAAAAATTTGGCTAGCATTAACCAAAAAAATGGATTCACCTATCAACCATTCCTCGAAAACTCGAAACCTAGAAATAACCACCGAGCAAAGAATAGTTACGAAAACTATAAGCGGATAAAAAAAACAAAAGAAATTTGGAACCTATTATTAGTATTAATAGCAGAGTTAATAAAAAGTCAAATTCATGACTTGTAGATGACTTGCAATGACTTTTTTCATAAAGTCTTTAAAAATTTTTATGATGTATATAAGCATCTTCATAGGCACAAACTTGATTGTAAATAACAATGATATAAGATACAACAAGCTAGCAAGCTATGCAGTAGTTGAATCCCATTTATGGTAACTGTGGTATGTACACTTAATCAGTAAAATTCGGGTCCAAGATTGTTATTTTTTAGGTCACCATTCCCTCGGGTCGATTCTACCGAGCCACAGGACTCCATGGTAGGTTTCTCCTTACGTCTGTACTTATCCAGTCTGTTTTTGAATTGGTTGATGGATAGAGATAGGTGTGGGTGGACAAAGGTGGTGTACAGGGCTCTGAAGATGGTTGGTGTCCAGCATTTGAACGTTTTTCTAAGGATACTAAGTGCCATTGTTGCTTTTGACACCGCATTCGATATCTGATACTCCGATTTCAAGTTGCAGGATATCATAATGCCAAGGTTGCGTTCAACTTCAATATATTCCAAGACGTGTCTATTTGAGGAATTTGTCTTTCTATGGTGAATTGTGGTCTAGTACAGCTTTTCTTACTTATTTCCATGATTTCGCATTTATCCGGGTGGAACAACATGCGCCATTCCTTGGCCCAGTCAACAAGAGCGTCTAGGTCTTTTTGGACAAGCTCAAGGTCATCGCTATTCTTTATTACTCCAATAAGTTTGCTGTCATCTGCAAAAAGCTTGATAATGTGACTGACAACTTTCGGCATGCCATTTATGAAGATGACAAAGAGAAGAGGTCCGAGGACGCTTCCTTGAGGGACTTTGCTGGTTACATGTTTCCAATCCGAGTAGCTGTCACCAATCACTCGTTGCTTCCGACTGCTTAGATAACTTCTTATCCAGTTACTTAGTCCTTGACAGAAGCCCAACTGCTTCAACTTGAAATAGAGTGACTCGTGACATACTTTATCGAAGGCCTTCTGAAAATCTAAGAAGACAACTAAAGTTTGATGGCCTTTGTTAAAGGCATCCGTTACCGTATCCATTGTCTCCAGGAAATTCGTGATACAAGACTTTTATCACGCCGTTCTGAAGAACTGCAAGTGACTCATCATCTCATTCATGACCAGTTAAATTAAATTTTACACTTCTTTAAATTGTTGTTTATGTGAAAAAAAGAGAAATTCAATTTTGTTTGTTAAAAAAATTCACATTGCCCAAATTAATTGACTAAAAAAAATTTATATTTTAGTTTAGGGAAAATAATTTACTTATGCAACACTGCATTGTTCTAAGAATAGATTCTGAATAAAAAAAAACTGAAATTTATTCATTTAATTTTTTCAAAATTAAATTTTTTTTTCTATTTTCGTTGAGTTTATTGAATAAATATAAATGTTACCCTGAATCATCACCCATTCGTCAGCTTGTCAACTGATGCATAAAGTTAAGTAAAGCTTATAAAGTATCTCAGAAGTTAGATGCTTCGAAATGCTGATAGATGCATTTACATCTACACTTAATTATGAGCTAGTGCTCTTGACACAGGAATATGAGTATGAATAAGGATTCCATTCTTAGAACTTAAGAATGTTCAATTACTTTAATAAAGCTTCTAAAGAATATATTTTGTATTTTTTATTAGCCATTAATGACACAATTGATTACAAACACCGTGAATTACTGTAGTATGTCTGTAAATTACTTTATATATATATATATATATATGTAATGATTAAAGAATATAAAAAATTAACAAAAAAAATAGAAATTATAAGTCAATTAAATTCTAAAGTTCAGAATATTTCAATTTTGTGTTTCAAATAAAAAAAAAAACTGAGAAAATTCTTTAAAAAATAAAAAATTAAACTGCTTTCACTACTTAATAATAGATTGAATTAAAAGCTAGAATTTTATCAACAATTTTTCTCATTACTTAATTTTTTTTCAAAAATTAATAATTTGATTTTCAATAAAATATTTTTCAATTTGTCGCGATTCATATCATTTTGAACTATCTTGATAATGATATGCTTCTAATTAATTGTCTTTTTTTTAAAAAAACGTAAAGTTCAAAAATTTTGGTTAACACTAGAAAGCCCGGCTGATTTATTACAAAAATTTCAAATTAAAATTTCAAGAATAATAGATAAAATTTATTTAAAAATTTTTACAAATTTTTTAGTTTCTTTGAGTAATTTCCTAAAATTTTATATCTTTGAGATAATATTAAAGTTTAAATTTTTCAAAAAACTCCTCGAACTAGTGTTAATAAAAGCAGCAAAAATAGACAAAATGAGTCAATTTTTTAATTGTAACCCAAAAAAAAAGGACAAAAATTATTCAAATTTTTTACAATAAATAAAATTAAAAAAAAACTAAAATATCGAGTCTCTACTAAGTCTCCGTGAATGTTTGTCCATAAATAGAAAACAATTGATATAAAGTTTTTTAAGACGTAGTCCTTTATCAGCTTTTAACATGCATAAAACTTTTTTTAAAATCATTTGTATTCAAAATGAAAATCTTTTTGTTTAGAAAAATCCACACTTACTAAAGCAATGTTGTATTATTTAACAATCATTTAGAATAAAAAAAAAGTCTCTTTGAAAATTTTTTTTTCATGTTCTTAATGCTTATTCAATAGCAGCTTTATTAAATCATACATAAATCCAAAAATTTAATTTATAAGGTTTGGCTTAATAAAAAATGTTCAATTTTTAGATTAATTTTGAGTCAGAAACGAGTTAGATAAGAATTTTATTTTCAGTTGAGAAATCGTCCGACATGGAAAGGCGTAAGTCACATCTCGAAGAGAAAAATGATCTAATCAACAAGGAAATGAAAAATTTATTCAATCAAGAGCCAAGAGCTCGTTCAGCATCTCAAAATGTAGCAGTCATTGATAACACCATGAACACCCCATCAAACCATTTGAACAATATCAATTTTAACAATGCTATCTTTAAAAAAAATCTAATACCAATGCAAAATTTTACTCAAAATGAAACTGGTGATTTTGAACCACACACTTTCAACTCAAATTTAAACAACACTGATGTTTTTTTGAGCGATGATCTTTCGCTAATGCCAATTATTGACGAAAAGTCAATTCTCTCTGCAATTAAATCAAAATTTGAAATGAGAAAATTTTATGTAAGTTTTTAAAATTTAATTAAATAAAATTAAAATTTTGGAAAAAATTCAAGAGCTATATTGGTGAATTGCTTGTGTCAGTAAATCCACGTGAGCGTTTGCCATTGCACACCGATGAGCTCAAAAGAGAATACTTTGAGAACACTTGTAGGTCAGCCATGGACCCGCATTTGTACTGGGTCTGTTCAGACATTTACAAATCGTCTGTTCAACGACAACGTGACAACATAATTGTCTTGAGTGGCGAAAGTGGCTCGGGAAAAACCGAAACTTTCAAATATGCCGTAGACTTTTATACAAAAATGACCTGTAGTAATGAAACCCTACGAAATAAAATTAATCAAGTACTTAATTTTTTTCTCAATTTCAAAGCGACTATATAAAATCTGTGATAAATTTAGGCTCATTTAATTCTTGAAGCATTTGGCAATGCGCCCACTTTGTTTAATTCGAATTCTACTCGATTTGCCAACATCCTGGATCTAAAATATAATCAAGATGGAAATCTAGTAGCAGGTAAATTAAAAAATTAAAAAAAAAAGAAAAATTTATTGTAAAAATTTTAGCTAAATTCAATGATTTTTTGCTTGAAAAATCTCGAGTTTTGCTCGATCTGCCCAATGAGCGAAATTTTCTTGTCTTTTATTACATGCTTGCTGGTCTAGATAAGCAAACAATGGACCGACTCTATCTAGACAATATTCAAAAACACAAGTATTAAAAAATTAATTTTATTTTTTTAATTTATGATTTATTTATTTAAAAAAAAAAAAATTTTAATTTTATTTTAGAATTACTGCTTTGCCTGATGGTTTGACTAATTATCAATTGAAACAATGGACAGAGAATTTCAATGAGCTAAGAGATCGAATGCTCAGATTTGGCTTTAAAGATGATGTACTCTTTCTATTTAATAAAAATTCGTTTTTTTTTATTTCTAATTTTTATAAGGATTTGAAGACTATTTTTCGAATTTTGGCAATTATAATCTTACTTGCCGATTTAGAATTTGTAACCATAAACAATTCAAGTCAAGACATTGTCTATATAAAAAATGAAAGAACTTTGGCCAAAATAGCTGATCTTTTATGTGTAGACCATGCTGATTTAGCCACAATATTAATATCAACTGTTGTGGTCACTTCAAGTAGAAAATCAAAAAAATATTTTTAAATTTAAAATTTATTGAGATCAATTTTGTTTAGAGGGAAGCCAAATGTGGCCAAGAAGCCTAAATGATACTTTGGCAATGAGAGACAATTTGGCCAAAACCCTGTATGGCCGTCTATTCGGCTGGATGATAAAGAACATCAACTCGAAACTTGATCTAGAAGACTCAAAGTAATAAATAAATTAAGCTTATATTTATCAAGTAAATGGTCATACAACCGGATCTAATTTAGCAATCCGGATTTATGAGCCATTATGAAGGATTAATTTTAAATTTTATATAAGCAAGCATTTTATATTTAGCAGTAATCAGTCCACGTTCAGCATTTCTCTTTTGGATATGTTTGGATTTGAGAATTTTAAACACAATGGCATTGAACAGCTCATGGTCAACACACTGAACGAAGAAATTCAAAATGCGTTCTACAGACATTCGTTTACATATGACCAATTGAATTATCAACGCGAGGGCTTGGCATATCCACAAATTTCATTTAAAGACAACAAAAAAACATGTGATCTTCTCTTACAGGTACAAAATTGGCTAGAAAAAAGTGTTTTTTTCTCTTTTTTAATTTTTATTTTTCTCAATCTTAAGAAGCCAATTGGTTTGTTAAGTTTGTTAAAAGAAGAATGCAAGTCTAACTTGAACGAAGATTCAGAGTTTGTCCAAAAGCTGAATGATTACCTCAGCCACAATTCGGACTATATAAACTACAAGTCGAATCCGATGGCTTTTGGCATCAATCATACATCAGGAAAAGTCAAATATTCAGCTAAGAATATGGTTGTTAATTGTCGTGATTTTTTGAGCAAAAACATCATTGAATGCTTGCAAAAAAGTGATGATACTTTTATTTCAGACTTGTTCACCGCTCTACCAGCTCCTAATGGAAGCTTTTCTAAGTAAAAATTAACAATCAAAATTCAGCAAAATTTTTATTTTTATCTTTGCTTTAGTATTCGAGTCAGAGCATCGAATAAATCTATCAAGAGTTTCAATACAAGACTATTAAGTGAAGAGAATAGGAGCATGGTGATTGCCAATCGAATGATGGAAAAGGTCAAATCAAACACTACTATTCGCATTGAGCATAATAGCGCAAACAGTGCAAATTTGGTCTATTTTAATGTTTCGCTAAATGAAATTGTTTCAAAATTAGAAAATTCAAAGACCCATTTTATAAAGTAAATTTATATTTTTTTCTGCCCAAATTAAAAGATATTTTTATTCAAAAATAATATTTTTAATGATAAAATAGTAAAAAATATGTTTTTAAATTTAAATTGTTTAGCTTAATTGAGATCAGAGTTGTTTAAAAGTCCAAGTCCGGACTTTAAAATTTTTTATAAAGTCCAAAACTTGCTTTTCTTCAATGATAACCACCTGGGACGACAAAAATATAATTTAATTGACTTTGATTCTGACTGATAGATTCCCGATGCTTTTTATTTGGATGAGTTTAATTTAAAAAAATTTAAAAGATAAAAGATTTTGACTCGGAATCTTTTTAAAAAATAAAAAATTCCGGACTTGGACTTGACTTGAGACTTGTGACTTTTAAACAACTCTGATTGAGATAAATCTTGTAGATTTTTCGTATGAACTTTAATCTTCATCTTTTTCAATGGATTGAACATGTAAAAATGTTAAAGTAGCTTCTCGGAATTGTGAGCTTCTTGAAAAAAATATTTAAGAATTATTATACAAAATGTATTGTTGAAATTTGTTAATTTTTATGAAATATCTTGCTTCGAAATTTTTAACCATGAAAATAAAAAAAATAAGAGTCATTTTTTTTTTTTAAAAAAGGACAATTTCCCCTATCTAATCGATTTTAGCCCCAGTTTTAGCAAAATTATTTCTTACAAGTTTTAAAGACAAAATTTTATGCTGTTTTTGAATTTTTAAGAAATAATTTTGCTAAAAGTTCTTAAATATTAAATTTAATGCGTAATCTATTTTAAAATAGATAAACATTCTAACATTAACAAAATTATTTATCATGCAATTTAAAAATTCGGTGCCAAAAAAATGTAGAAAAATTTTTTTTTATTAAAAAAATACTTTTAATTTTTCTAAATTATATAGACATATATATAATATAAAATACTCTTTTTTAAGACAAACAAAAAAAACAGGTTCAATTTTTTTTGTTCTACTATTATAGATTATTTAATTATAACTATTTTCAAAAACAAGCCAAATAGGTTCCTTGAAAACTTGTGTTTTGTTCATATTTTAATGTGGCTACTTTTATATTGTATATTTATTGAACCAATATATGTTGTTAACCATTTTGAGGATGGTAATTTTTTTCAATTATAGCAAAACATTATGTCATTAAAACACATCATGTTATAACAGGAAAATTTTGGTTATCAAAAACACAAATGAATGACTTAATACATTTTTCTCACTTAATACATTCAGTTTCAAAAAGCTTTTTAATATTTTCGGCACTA
This sequence comes from Brachionus sp. 'Tiscar', assembly GCA_006352455.1. Lineage (NCBI taxonomy): Eukaryota > Metazoa > Rotifera > Eurotatoria > Ploima > Brachionidae > Brachionus > Brachionus sp. 'Tiscar'. The sequence continues at coordinate 15,790 of VANL01000386.1, read as the reverse complement.
AAGTTTATTTTGTCTTCACACGGAACAATTTTTTTAGCTTTTCTTTAAAATATTTTTTCGAGGAAAGTGTGAAAAAAAAAAGCAAATACTTGATATTTTTAGTCGGCATATTTTTTACCAAGGAATTAAAAAATCATAAATAATGTAAAAATTGGAGGCATATTATTCATGAATATGAGACACTATCCTTTAAATAAAACATGGATCATGACGCTAATTACATGTTTTTTATTTTCCTTATTGGCTCCTTGTCGAGCATAGGATTATTACTTTTGATTTCCACTCAAGTCAATCTTTCGCCTTTAAACTTTCATATAATTTCCATGACAATTTCCTTTGGGTTAGCTCTTTTATGATTACTGATCTATATGCTACTGCTAGCCATTCTACCCTTGAATGGCTCTTTTTGGCATATAAGATTCTTTCATTCTAAGTGCTTATTCAATGGCTGTCTTAAATATTTTTTTAAGACAGTCATTGAATTGATTTAAGATCATTCAGATTCACATGTTTTCATTTGGATCATTGTCTTCATTATCTTTAGAATCTTTTTTAGAGGTATTTTGAATTTCAAAAACAAAAAGAGCTAAAATTCCTCCTTTTTTATGATTAAATAAAAATTTACTAAAATAAAATACAATTAAAAAAATTTTGCTTCAAAGTGCAACATACTTTGTTGCATCTTTTTTTGTCTAAAATAAAAACTTTAATTTCTTTTTTTTGGGTAAATTAATTTAATAATCAATTTTAATCCTATTGATGTATTATATTTTGTCTTTTATTTACTAGAGGAAAATTATTTTAGCTGGAGCAGAATTTTTTTTAAATTGTATTTTATTTTAGTAATGTTTTGTTCAATTTGTTTTTGAAATTCACACCTAACTTTTTTAGAACCTTTTCCAGAATAAACAAAAAATTTGGCTTTGTGAATTTTGGAACAAAAAAATAAAAACAAAAATTTTAAATTATAATAACTTTTTTTCCTTTGGTCTAAAACTGGTTCTGTAAAATGTATCATAGCATATATCACCCATATTTGATCTCTACAAAAACTATGCAAATCTGCAAAATAGTATATGCATTAAAAAATCATTAAAATTTAATTGCAGAATTTTGCACAGATTAAATTTTAGGTGATACATGTTATGTATCAAATGATACATTTTGTAGAACCAGTTTTAGACCAAAGGAAAAAAAGTTATTACAATTTAAAATTTTTGTTCTTGTTTTTTTGTTCCAAAATTCACAAAGCCAAAAATTTTAATTTATTAAACTAGAATAAAAAAAAACACATTTTTGTCATAATAAATAATAAAATTTAATTCAAAGATGCATTAAACCAAATGAAAATGCTTTTTCAAATCAATTTGTGTCCAATATTGCATTCAAACAAATCAAAGAAAGTGGCTTAGTAGAATATGCTCGTGTGCGAAAGCTAAACTATGCAATTAAAATTGATTTTTACACTTTTATAAAAAGGTATATATTTTTTCACAAGAAAAAAAAATTTACAAATAGAATAAAATTTAACTCGAAAAGATTTGAAAAGTTGGCCTCGTCGTACGGACTAAACGTTCAAAATTTGAATCCCAAAGAAGCATGTGCCAAATTTTTACATTCGGTTGGCCTTCGACACTATCGCATTGGAGTAAACAAGGTTTTTATAAAAAACGAAGAACTTGACTTGATTGAAAAAGATCAAATGGACTTGGTTGATGACATGAACAATAATAATATGCCGAAAAAAGTCCTACACCTAAATAACGATTTGTCTCAAACAAACAACACAATAAATCAAACAGACAATTTTAAGACCAGCCCTCGATTAAGACACACTCAATCGGTCAAATTGCTTCAACAAGAGAATAAAAAAGTTGACATGATCCAACCCAAATTGGAACAAGAGTATTGGTGGGATGTGGCAAGAGTAACATCACGTGACTTTGAAATAGAACAAATGCACTTAAAATCAAGGGCCGAAACTTTTAAAATTATATTCAAGCTGCTAGCTTATTTAGTATTTTTTTTGATTGTACTTGGTTCATCAGTAGTCAGCAAGCTTTCACTATTTACAATGATCAATGCTATTAAAAAACCTAACCAAGTAATAAGAACAAAAAAAAAAAAAAAAAGAATTAAATTTTTTTTTATTTTTTCTAGCCTGATGGTTATATTGCAAGATGGACTTTTCTTACGGCAATATCAGTTAGCATTCCCTATCTAATTAGCTTTTTGTCAAGTTTACAAACAAGTCTTTTTGCAAGTGCAAGTGGTCGGCCAAATTTTCTTTTATTTTGTTGGGTAATATAAAAACAAAAAAAAATTATAAAATAAAAAGAAGAAAAAAATTTTTTTATTTATTTATTTTTTTTTTCATTTAGACTTTGATTATGGAATCAGCTCACACTCTGGGAACAACTTTGTTTGTATTCAAAATTCTGCCAAAAATTCAAAATGTAACCGGTCTATTTCTAATGAATGCTCTGTGCATAGTGCCGGCTATTTTGAAGCTGTTTTTTTCTTCAAAACGCGGCATGACCAGATTCAAAAAATTCATCACATTTGTGTTTGATCTAGTGGCCATTTTGTGTCAACTTTCAGTCATATTTATATTCAAATCAGCGCCTGAATTTGACGGCAATCCATCCAACAAAACTGAACAAAAAAGTGATTTGTTCTATGTCTACGTGTTTGCATCTGCTTTTCTGGTATCACTCAGCTATTGGGAAAATTTCACCGAAGTTAGATACAGCACTAATAGAGTAATTCTATTCATCCAACGAAACATTCACGAGCACAGAAAATACAATGCCAAACTATATGCGTTCATTACCCCGGTTAAAATAGTTCTAATATTCGCATTTAGCTATGCTTTTTTGCCAACAAACACTCGAAAAGAATATTTTAATTTTAACAAAAGTTTGAATTTTAGCGACTTGACCATGCTGGATCCAGAAATACCGCGAGTTGACCTTTTCTTTTCAGGAACAGCGTTCTATTTGCCCTTTTTAATTCATTCATTGTCTTCTGTCATGTGCTTCTACACTGGTAGAATAGCTTGTAAGGTTTTGATGCAGGGTCTAGGCTTCTCGTTACCTCTGACCTTGTCGACCCCTGTCACATTCTTGATCTTGATGATTTCTAGCATTAAGCTTAAAAACAAAAACATTAACATGCATGCAAGTTTTATTGGAGAGTTTTTCTACTGGGATGGATTCAATTGTAGGATAAAATAAATAAAAAGAAAAAAAAATGAAGAATTTAATTTATTTATTTATTTATAAAGTACAAAGCTCAATAGTGACGGTGCTGGTTGGTTTTTTTCTTTATTGGTTGTCGCAGCTTTGGATTGGATCGCACATTTGGTATCCAAAGATCGAGCGCTTGGCCAAAAATGAGAAAATATTCACAAAGCCTACATATGACTCGACCATGATTGACAAATGCTTAATGATGAACAGACGACGAATTGATGAGAGTACGCCCGATGCAGACTTGAACGAATCGACAGATGTGGTCAATGAAAATGGCAATCGGCCGACGCCGCTTATTTATTTGTGCGCGACCATGTGGCACGAGACTATAAACGAAATGACTCAGCTATTGAAGTCAATATTTCGTTTGGATCGTGATCAGCATGCGCGTCGAATGGCCAAAAAGCTGCTTAACATCAATGACCCTGACTACTATAAATTCGAGACTCATATATTTTTTGATGACGCTTTCGAGGACGATGATGACGGAAATAGAGTACCAAATCGGTTCGTTCAACAATTTGTCTCTGTTGTCAACATTGCTGCAGTGTAAGCTTATTTTTTCTATTTAAAAAAAAAAAGTTACTTCTTTGACTATCTTTTGGTTTTATTTTTTTATATGGCATTGTGAATTTTGAAAGTAAACATTTTAAAAATTCTCTTTAGGTCTAAATTCACATAAGGCTACTAAATAAAAATAAATGGCACAATTGTTGACATACACTGTAGATTACAGTGCTAACGGGTGATGCATGCTTAGATGCATGCTCATAATTAAAGAAGGAAAAGAGCCAGATCAAAAATTTTTTTTCCTATTTAAAGCTTTATTAGTTAACTTTTAAATTTTTATATATGGACAGTACACCTTTGTCGGCTATAGACCTCAATTTAGTCTTAATACCCGACATAAGGGACTGTAAAAAGTTCAAGTCAAATTTTTTTAAGCAAGATTCAATGCGCTTGATTAATTCTTTTTCTGATTTTGCATCCCAACCTCCCTCATAGACATTCTGTGCCAAAACACCCCATCAAAAGTCTTCTATTGGTCTTGCTTTCGGAACATTTGGAGGACTCATATTCACCTGAACATAATAAATCATTTCATTCATCCACTATGCACTTGCTAAATCTGGCCAAAACAAGTAATTATAATCGCTATGATACTTTTCAATGAATGGAAGAAGCCGTTTTCCCAAACATTCTTGTATATACACATTAGAACATATAGCAGTTGATTTAGATGAACGAAACAAATGCTTAGACATTCCACGTTCAGAAATTGCGATCCACTTGAGAATTTTCTTTGGAAATTTTTCTTATCCAGCAAAACGAACATCTTCTGAAAATTTTTCTTTATTATCCGTATAATATCCAGCGTTACCGGGCATTTCATTACCAGCAAAACAAAAGTATTTTTCATCATCCAAAAATTATGACACTTTGCTGTTTAAAAAGTTGGTTGACGAGTTTCCGGCTATTTTTTTGGCTTTGTGTCGTTGGGCTTCATTGTATTTGCGTGTTTTCTCACGTTTACGATAAGTAATTTTCATTTTAGCCAGTAGCCGACTTATTGTTGACTGGTTAAAGTTTTAGCAAGTTTCCTTTGACTCACACCTTTTCGATTGTTTGTCAACCTCTTAAGTTGGGCTAATTTTGCCTTGTCCCATGTCGAAGAATTATCTGATTTTTTTTTATTTGTAAAGCTTGACCTTCTAGCTCTCGATTGATATAATTATATGCTGTCTTTTTAAAAATTCCTTCTTGGATAAAGTGATTCGCAGCATCATCCTTTGAAATTTCCGGATTTTTTACAAAAAAATCTTTGATCCTATTCTGTAGAGCCAATCTTTCAGTCTCTGATAACATTTTTAAAACAAAAAAAACTTTTAAAACTTATAGATTTTTTCCTTTTCTACAAATTAATAGGCAAAAATTCAAATTTTTAAAAATTTTTCATGTAGCAAAACACATTTCATTTTTGTGTAACTAGGCATACATCACCCGTTATGTCGGTGAATTGTTTTTTTTATATATATGAAATGATTAAGTGAAAATGTAGTGGTATTTTGGTTTTTTAAATTTACTAAAATAAAATACATTTAAATAAATGATGCAACTTAGTGCAGCCTAAAATAATTTTTCTGATGTAAATACAAGACAAAAAATAAAACATCAATAAGATTTAAATTGATAATTGATTTTGTTTTCTTAAAAAAAAGAAAATAAAGTTTTTATTTCTGGTATAAAGGATGAAACAAAGTTTGTTGCACAATCTTGCAGTATTTTTTTAAATATATTTTATTTTAGTAAATTTTAATTTATCATAAAATGAAGAATTTTTGTTCTTTTTGTTTCTGAAATTCTCAGTAACCTTTTAATAAAAGATATTTTGAAAAATACTTCAACAAAGTGCACTTTTTTTAAGCTAAAATATGAAAAACATAAAACATTAACACGATTTAAATTTGATTTTTGATTTGATTTTTCAAAAAAAAAGAAACTAAAGATTTTATTTTAGTTAAATTTTTTTTTCCAACGGAACACTCAAGTCTGAAAAACACAAATTTAAATTTTGATTAGAACATCACTTGAAAAAACCTTACATTTTATTGTGTTTTGTTAAGTTAAAAAAAAATATCCAAAAATTTTTTTTGCTCGGGTTTTTTTAATTAAAATTTAATCGAAGCAAAATTAGAAGATTTAAAAACAAACTTATTTTTTTTCACTTTATTGCCAATATATGTTAGCAAGTTTTCCATTTTAAATTATATTTTAAAGAACAAGATTGATTATTAATGCTCACAAATATTTTACATTATTATTCAACTTACGCTCAACTATTTTAAATTCATTTAATTTTAAAATAATATTTTGCTGCCAAATTTGACATACTTGTAGTAACAGAACTAAATTGGTCCAGATTAATTGAATAGTATTTGGTCATATTTAGTAAAAAATCTAATAATTTTAACATGCTAAGCTTTTGTAAAATCGCGCTTTATTGACTGTCCAAATGATTCAATAGTGCTATTGGTACAAGCATAGCCAAATGTCGAACAAAAAAATTTCCATTTTAAAAACTTAGTTCCTTCTTTATAGATAATTAACTTATAACATTACTTTTTGACCACGAAACACACACTTGGCGTGTGATGTTCATTATTTGGTCTCAAGAAAAAAATTTTGTAATTAAAAACAATAATAGAGTCTCACTATGGTAGCGATGATGTGACGCTAAAAAATCATCTAGTTTCTTTTTAAAATTGTCTTTTGATCTTGCTGCCAATAATTCAGGTGGTATTGTTTAAATTTTTCTAACTCAACAACACACAATAAAATCTGAGTTTGTATGTGTTAAGTTGTGTACCCATCAGAATTTGAATGTGTGGAGGTTACCTAGATTTTTTTTAAAAATATTTTTTATTTTTATTTTAAAAAAAGAAGAATTTCAATATCATATAAAAAAATCATGCATTAAAATATATAAAATATTGTCCGCTAAAGTTCGCTAAAATCGTTTCTGGGGCTTTTTTTTTTAACTAAAGAAATGTACTAAAATAAATTTTAATTTAAAAATTTTTTAAAAATTATTCTATTAATAAAAATAAAATACAGAAATAAATATTTTTTTTCTTTGGAAGTTATGTTCATGGTGTAGAGATGAGTGTCGGCGATCCAGTCAAAGTTCCAACTCCATATGGAGGTCGATTGGTCTGGATTATGCCCGGTGGTAACAAAATAATAGTGCATGTAAAAGACAAGGACAAGATTCGACACCGAAAACGATGGAGTCAAGTAAAACAAAACAAAAAAACTTTTTATTTTTTTCAAATGTTTAAACAAAGGTTATGTACATGTACTATTTGTTGTCTTACAAACTATTGGGCAAAAAAGAAAACAAAGAATTCAGCCGCAAAAACAATATGTTTCAGGGCTTTAGCGGTTTTGGCGATTTTATCAAGAACATATCCGAGGACAAAAAGCTCATTGCTCAAAATACATTTATACTAGCTTTGGATGGAGACGTTGATTTTAAGCCAGAAGCAGTGCTTTTGTTAGTCGATCGTATGCGCAAAAATCCAAAGGTCGGCGCCGCTTGCGGTCGCATTCACCCGATCGGCTCAGGTCCAATGGTTTGGTATCAAAAATTTGAGTATGCCGTTGGTCATTGGCTGCAAAAAGCTGCCGAACACAAACTCGGCTGTGTTTTGTGCAGTCCGGGTTGTTTTTCGCTATTCCGAGGATCGGCTCTAATGGACGACAATGTAATGAGACGATATGCTGATAAGGCGACCGAAGCAAGCCACTACGTACAGTATGACCAAGGCGAGGATCGTTGGCTGTGCACACTTTTGCTGCAAGAAGGCTACCGAGTGGACTATTGTGCTGCAAGCGATGCGCTAACCTATGCTCCTGAGACTTTCAAAGAGTTTTTCAACCAAAGACGTCGCTGGATGCCTTCAACAATTGCCAACATTCTTGATTTGCTACGCGACGCAAGACACACAATTCTTGTCAATGAAAACATGTCTCTTTTCTACATACTTTATCAAGGATTTCTCTTGGCCTCTACAATTCTGGGACCGGGCACCATTCTTTTAACTGTAGCAAGTTCTTTTCGAACTGTGTTCACCGGACTAACATTGGCCGAGTCGTACACACTTGCCGTTGCTCCAGCCATTTTCTATTTAATCATTTGCCTAAAAACAAAACCGGACACGCAGGTCATGATCGGTGCCCTAATGTCCTCAATATACTCGATGATTATGACCATGGTACTGGTGGCTACTATTGCTCAGCTGACCAATTCAGACGAAATAAGCGCATCGTCTTTCTTTTTTATATTTCTTATTTTGCTGTTTGTAGTGACTGGTCTGCTGCATCCACAGGAAATATTAAACTTGATCTATGGCCTGCTTTATTTGGTCACACTGCCGGGCGGCTATGTCCTGTTGGTTATTTATTCAATATGCAATCTGCATGTGGTATCGTGGGGAACTAGAGAGGTGGCTGCTAAGAAAAAAAGCAAGAAAAATGCTCAAAATGAGCAACAAGAACATGGCGAACAATCGAAAAAGCCCAAACGCTCCGGTCTAATGGGACTAATAATGGGCTCAGGCAATCAAAAAGGTGTCATTGAAAATGCAACTGAATTCCTGCAAAATTTAATCAAGCCATCTGTTAGTAGACAAGAAAAACTGCTCGGTGAAATAGTTAATAGACTTGAGAATTTGGGAGATAAAAAAGTGCCGCTATCGTCTAACACAATAGCACAATTGGACTCGCCTGGCAATGATAAATTAATATCAGATACCGAGCTAAGAGAGACACAAAACGAAAGCAACACTGAATTGGAGTCACAAGTGGAAATACCGCGCAATTATTTGTACAATCCGGCTTGGATAGACATGAAAACATTTGGCAAAAATGATGTTTACTATTTGAATACTAAAGAAATGACTTTTTGGCAAGGATTAATTGACAAATATTTGCATCCATTGAGCAAAGACGAAGAAGATGAAAAACGCGTCACTAAAGATTTAAAAGAGCTTCGAAACAATTCATGTTTTGCTTTTTTTATGCTCAATGCACTTTGGGTTGTGATGCAATTTCAATTTGAGTATGTGTCTGTTGCTTTTCCCAAAATGCAAGTAGCCATCGGCGCTTTGTACAACAAGCCCGATCAAAAAGTTCAAATACTCGGCCTGGTCTTTCTAATTTTGTTCACTCTTGTTCTATTCTTGCAGTTTGTGTCCATGTTGTTTCACCGATGGGGAACCATAGTGGAAATTTTGGCCAGCACCAGAATATTCAGCAAGCATCACAAGTACAGAGACAGCCGATTGACTATTCAGGAAGCTGTCGATTTGATAAAAGAAATGGAGCTCGAGAAAGAAAATGAAAACTTTGACCCACAAGCCATAGCCAGTCAAACGGCCGAGGATGACGAAATGACCGAGCCCGATCCGGACTACGACCAGGACATACTTCCCGAGCCGCAGCCCGACTATTTCGATCATCCAGCTGTGAACAATTTGGACAATTGGAACAAACCGATGAGGGCTCTTTCGCCCAACATAACCCAGACAAACAACCATTTGATGAACATGTCCAATGCGCCATACAACAATTTCATGTCGCCCAATAGACGCTACTCGCAGAACCAGGACTATGTAAATCAGCTAATGAATCAAAGCTCGGCCCAGTATTCGCCGAGAAATTTCTTAAAGCCTTTGCAATCTTTGGATGCCAGAGTGATGAGACAATTCAAGGCTTTGGAACAAAGAGATCCAAGATTTAAGAGAAGAGTCAAGCAAATTCAGTACATGTCGAATCGATTGGGATCACCTAATGCCGAAAATTTCAATGTTTAAATTTGACATAACAGCAAAAAAAAAATTCAATTTTATTCCAATTTTTTTATTTAAAAAAATATTTATATCAATTTTATGGAATTCGATTTTTTATAACTTTTTTTTTAAGCTCCCTTTTTTTTTTGTTTATTTTTAAACCAAATAATTTCATATTTTAAATTAGTTTCACTCTTATTTTATTAAAGACCAACTATAAACAATTTAATTAAATGATGACTAATAATTAATTTTAATTTTTTTTTTAGTTTTATTTAAATCATAAATTAAAAAAATAAATAAGATAAAAAAAAATTTATTTTTCTTTAATGTCTTTTAAATTGTTTGCAAATTGAAACCAAAGAGAAAATCATTTAAATTTTTTTATTTAATAATTTAATTGATGATTAATTTAGTTTGAAAATTGATAACTATAATTTTAAAATAAATGATTGTTTGCTTTCACTCTTAAAAAAATGAGATTTAAATAATTAGTCTTTAAGTAGCTTTGTAGCGAAACAATTTTGAATTATGATATTTTTAAAAGGGTTTTTCATTTTTCCATTTTTTAAAATATTACGTTTATGCGCCTTTAAATGGTTTAAACTTGAATGCATTTTTCTAAAAATTTTTTTCTATTCATTTGGAAATTATCTCTCAAATATTCTCAATATTTATTCAAATAAGCTTTTTAAACTAATTTTTTAAATTTTTTCTTCTAAAGATAATTTCGTGTATTCTAATTTTTGTCTAAAAAATACACTAATATTATTTTAAAAGCCCAGCTTCGGTAAAAAATGAAATTTAAAAATAATAAAAAACAAATTCCCATAAATGTTTAAAATTAAACAGATGGTAGTTTTCGCTATTTTTAGCGTTGACAAGGGTATTCTGAATCTCGAAAACAGATTTGGTAATTTTGAACAAGATTTGTTTATTTATTGAAGATTATTGGCTTGGTTTGCTTAGAAAAAAGAAAAAAGAAGCTTTATTTCAGGTAAAAAAGATGCACCAAAGTAAGTTGCACTGAGATCCAAAATTTTTTTAATTGTTTTGTAAATTTTAATTTATCAAAAAAGGAAGAATTTTTGTTCAATTTGTTTTTTAAATTAAGAATACCCTTGTATACAAGAACAGGAGTTTTATTTCAGTTACTTCATTTTTATAGCTTTTTCTTTTAATATTAGCATTGACAGATTAAATTATTTTACCTATTTAAAAAAATTGAAAAGACTAAATGGCTTAAAAATATTTTTTTACTGGTGTTTTGATAAATATAGAACATTTAAAAATTTTAGAGAATACACCGAAATTCTATCTGTCAACACTTATTTATTTGAAATAAAACCTGCTTGCTAGTTGATCATTCATTCAAAATAAATCATTTTAATTTAAAAAAATGTTTTTTTTATTATCATATTTTGCTATTTTAAAATTTATGCAATCGGTTTCAATGGGCCTTATTTAAATATAACAGTATTGACAAGTAAGCTTTGAACTGAATTATTTTAAATGAATTGTATTATCAATCAGACAATAAATAAACCCATGCTATTTATGGTGCTGATATTTAAAATTGTATCAAAAATCAAGGTTGAAAATTAAACTTTTCTAAAAAAAAACAAATAAAATTTTAAAATTTAAATTCTAAAAAATAAATTTTCCAAAAAATAAAGATTTAAATGTCAATTAAAATTTCATTAGTTATTTTTTTTAATAAATGTGAAAGAGAATAAATTTTATTCCATTGAATCAAGCAAATTTTTAAAAAATCCTATATTTTCTATTAAAATGTCAATAAAATTCAAATAAAAACAAAATTTTGTATCTTGATAATTAATATGGATTGGTTTAGAATATAATTCAAAGATGTATTTATTTATTTTGCAAGAAAATTGGAAACTTGTCTACCGAATAAATATTTTATTGATTTAACAATAAATGATGTTTTCTTTGTTCTAAAGGACCCAACTTGTTAAAAATTACCAAAATTTTGAAAAAATAATAAAATTTTTTAACTTTTGAAAAATTTATTTACTATTTAAATTAAAAAAAAAAAACATTTATCCGATTCAAATAATAATTAAATTAAAATTAAAGTAGTCAGATGAAAAATATCTATTTTCCTATAAAAACATGCCTGTGTTCATTTTTAAGTGGTTTGCCAATTGATCGTATTTTGTCAAGCTTGTCAAGAAAACTTAAATTTCCAAAATCTGAGCTCACAATTTCTCTAATTTTGTGAATTTTTTCTGACTCAGCTTCATTAATTCCATTTAGACTCTTATTTTCTAAAATATAAACCAACAACTGAATAAGCTTGTGTCTCATCCGTTGTTCGTCCTCCAAATTGCTGTTCATTGGAAAATTTTCATCAACCAAAGATTGAACTTGGCCCAGGTCTTTTTTTTCTACCGGGTCGACAATTTCTCGTAAACTAAGCGGCTTGTATGATGGAAAACAACTTATTACATTAAAGAATAGAGCAACTAAAACAATCATCATTGGAAACGATACCATTTTGAATATTATAGCCTCTTTTTCTAAATTTTACAAAAAATTATTGCTTATAACATCTAAAAAAACTGTTTATTTTCAAATGCTTGCCTATTTTCTAATTTATACGAATTTATGACGCTAAAAAATACTTGCTATTAATATCAAATTATATTTTCTTCCTTTTGAATGCTGAGCTTAGCCATCAAAAATTCAATATTTATTTTTTTTTAGCATTAATTAATTATATCAATATTAAATGTCAATTTTAAAATTTAATTTTTTTGTCTATCTATTGTCAATAAATTAACAAATCTATTCTAATACATTTTTTTTAGTTAATTTTTTCTTAAATATTATTTTCATTTAAATAGACATTTTTATTAAGGCCTACACGGAAAATCATCTCCCCAATAATGTTTTGATTTCAATAGAAACAAGCATTTTTTTCTAATTAATTTTAAAGAATATTTTGAGCTTAATTACATGTTATTAAGGTGAAATTTTTCCTAAAACAATTAGGTTCAATTTGTTGACAAATGTTTAAACAAAATTCTGAAATAAATTAAATTTGCTTTCTTACTCCTACAAATACATTGATTTTATCAGTTAATCAAAAAACAAGAATTTTTTGTTTTATTTTCGGAAATTTAATGTTTTCTTTAATTTCGCTTGGGAAAATTTTATAAATTAATTTTTGTTTTTGAAAAAATTTCATCAATTACAGCAAACTTATATCAAAATACTAAAGCCGAATGAAATTGCTTTAAAAAATGATCTGATTTTGGAAAATAAATATCAATATAAAAAATCAAAACTCAATAATTAGTAAGGACAATGAGGGTATGGTTAAAATTTTATTTTTATGAAAAATTATATTTGGCAAACTTGAATAATTAAATTTTTATTAGAATTCTCAGCTCTCAAGTTCATTCTCTCAGAGATTAAATAGTCGTTTATGAAAATACACACCATATGCAGAATTGAAGTGTTTTTAAATTTTCTAATGTATTAAATGTACCATTTTTGACTTGATTTACCCATCTATCTGATATTGTTATTTTTTCACCGGATACCAATATCTAATTTCATTAGAATCTGAAATTTAAATCATCACTTTGTTAGATTTTTCCTTTTTTAGTCAATCCTTATTTGACTTTCTCTTTATTTGGTGCTAATAATTTCTTCGGTAATTTTTTGTTTCTCCATGCCCAGAATATTGAATTTTCTTTCATTTTATTAAAAAAAAATCACTCTTTAAGCTCAAGCTAAATTTTTATAAAAACACTTCGTATTAAACGAACTAAACTTAGCATTAAATGAACCGCATTTAAAGGTATTGTGAATTTGAAAAAAAAAATTGAACAAAATTTCCTCCTATTTTGATAAATTAAAATATTCTAAAATAAAAAAATGAATTTCTTCGTTCGATTATGGTGAGGTGTACTTTGGTGCATGTAATAAGCTGGCAGCATAATCAAACGAGGAAATACGGTATATTTGAAAAAACACTGCAACTTAATGCAAATAAACCATCAATGAGATTTAAATTAATTTTTTCCTAATCACTAAATAGCCTTTCGAATAAAATCAAGCTTCGAGTATAATTTTTGAATAAAAATAAATTTGAATAATATACCGTATTTCCTCGTTCGATTATGCTGCAACACAAGTTAAGACACGCTCTTGGACCATGCTCCAAAGTACATCTCGCCCATGCAATAACATTTCTAATTTTGAATGCATGGTCTAATAGCGTAATAACGTGTTTAGGTTGGGTTGTTGAAGTTTCCAAAATTCGAAATTTTTTTAAATATTTTTACTTGAATCAAAAATTTAAAAGTTCCAAGTCAAATTATTTTTGAAATACAACATTTTAAAATTGAAATTTTATTTTTTAATTAAAAATTTCAATTTTGAACTTTTGATTATTTAAAAATTTTAAAAGTCAAAATTTATTAAATAAAAATTTTTGAAGTAGAAAAGTTCGAATCTAAAATATTCGAATTAATATTAACAAAAATTTAAAAATAATCTATATAAAATTTTAGAATTTGTTTTTAATAATAAAATTAACCATATCCAACGCAGATGGTTCTATTAGATTTCTTAACTCATTTTTAACTAAACCCGCTTAACTAAACAGATCTTCAGATGGGACTGAAGAAGCTGTCAATGCATATAGAAATCTACATAACTCACTTAAGCTTGGAATTTGTTTCTGATGATGTCGAATAAAGTCCAAAGCAGCATATAATTTATTTTCTGAACTTGTTTTTAAATCTAGAGTTTCATAAGCCAGACATTCAATATCTAAATCAGTTATTTCTTCTTGAACAATATTTCCTGAAAGCTGGTTTTTTTCTCTTATAGTGGCTAAAAAACTTGGCTCGCCCAAATCCCTAGTCTTTCTTTTTTTTGTGTTTGTCTGCTTAAAATGTTTGAATCAGATGAGCTCGATTCAATTAATGGAGAATTCGAAGAAGCCGATATATCGGTACATTTTCTGTCGTTTGATTCTGAATTAATATAAAGAGAAAAAAATTTTTTGTTAGTTGATTTGGCTTTTTCAATTTTTTTGGTTCTTTCAAACTCATTTTTGATATAGCCAAATTTTTTATAATTATAATCCAAGTAGGTCGACATAATAAAAAATTGTTTTTTGAACTGGTTAAAACATAAGCAAAACGTTTTTTTAAAATATCTATTAAATTTTCTTTTATTTTGTTCCTATTCGGGTCTTTAAATACTATTTCAGATAATGTCGAATTTATCAACATATACAAAGCAGGATGTAAAATGGACGTCGATACATATTTTGAACCGGATAAGAATACTGTGAGTTCTTTTAAAGGTTTTAAAAGCCTATAAAAATCATAAATGAAATCAAACTCTTCTTCAGTCGGAACATTTGCAACGATACGCTCATTTTCTTTCTCAAGGCTCATATGTTTTAAAGGCTCCTCATTTAGCAAAATAGATTCGAGCATATCAAGCTTAGAATTCCAACGAGTGGCCATTTCCTGCACAAGTTTAATTATACGTTCCAAACATAACTCTTCTTGTTTAATCTTGAGTCTTCTATTCAGTCCTTCACTATGACTAAATGATCCTACTAATTTTTTTGCATCGATTGATAATCGGATTAATTACATTCTCTTTTAAAAAATTTAGATCCTCGATGTTTTTTTTTTCCGAATCGTCAATCACTATATCTTTTGAAGCACCATTTTCGTCAAACGAGCGAACAACAAAATAAGTTGTATCATTTTTTTATCTATTTTACATTTTACATTCTTTATATTAAATAAATCATTTACCGCTAGATTTAGCTTGTGAGCAGTGGTTGACAGCTGATTTCATATTTAACCCAGAATCAGACACAATGCCAAAAACCTATTTAAATATGTATTAAATATGAAAAAATTGAATTTAAAATTCATATATACTTTAACAGTTACATTCCAATCCCGTAAAACTATCTTTATTTGTTCATACAAATACTCGTGATCATGGTTTTTTTCGGCTTTGTGAATTTTGGAACAAAAAGACACGAACAAAAATTTTAAATTGTAAAAATTTTTTTTCCTTTGGTCTAAAACTGGTTCTAGAAAATGTATCATTTGAAACATAACATGTATCACCTAAAATTTAATCTGTGCAAAATCTCTGCAATTAAATTTTAATGAT
>VANL01000385.1:0-37348 GCA_006352455.1 Brachionus sp. 'Tiscar' | reverse complement strand
AAAAAAAATCATTTAAGAAGTATGTATTCTTTAATTGAAGATTTTAACGAGTCACTACAATGAAGAGGGCATCAGTGCTGAGCTAGTCTTTTTTTCTAATAGACAATGTTCTCCTGAAGCTGAGTTGTGGCTTTTATTAAAAAATAAAATGAAAAAAAAAATTATTTTCTAATATTAAATAATTTAATTTTAATTTAAAAAATGCACTAGTCGGGAATCGAACCACCAGTACTCCACTAACAAATCAAAAATTATTATTTATTAAGTTTTTTCTTTATTTAAATTCTACATTTATTCGCTTTTTGTTTTTAATTTCAATTAAAATAAGAAAAAAAAACTCTAAAAATTCTACAAGTGATAGAAAACTTATTCCCAAAAATAGACCACCAATTCCTCCTATGCTTGCGAATAAATCGACCAATTCAATTGATGGATTCTCACTTATTTGTGTATAACTAAGGCTTCTGTAATAAATATTCACTATTGCGATCTCATCAAATGATTCATTTTTATTCAAATTTATATTTTCAGTTCCACTATATTTATCAAATAGTTCTTCGTATTTTGAAGAAGAAAAATGATTGTAAGAAACAGTCTTATCAAACCACATGCCATTGCACTCTAATGGACATTCTTTAAAGCAATTCTCATAAATAATTTCGAAGTCTTTAGAATCATTAAAATATTTAGTGAGACATTCTATATTTGTTGAACTAATGCAAGTATTGAAATTCAAAAATGTGGGAAGCATTGAATTAACACAATTGCATTCTCTCATTAGGAAATTTTGAATGCATTGATAAACACAAAGCATTTGCGTATATCCTTTTGTGTAATTATGAACAAGTCTGTAAGCAGTTGACTCCAAATAGTCAGGATCAACAGTCTTTTTATCACAATCACTATAGGGCTTTTCTTTTAACTCATAGAATGTTCTAGAAAGAGCAATGTTTGTTTCAGTTTTTGGAGGCAAAGTAATTGGATCAACCATTAGTGGATACATTGAATGATTATGAATAAATACTAGCCCACCGATATTAGGATTTATCAATCTTAAATTGTCTGCTATGGTTAAGTTTAAAACTAGCCTTAGTCCAACAACTCGGTCTAGAAACGTTAAATTTTTAAATTCTATTTTTTCTCCATAATTGTCATATCCAGAATTAAATTGATAGCAATTGCCATAATTTGGATGAAAAAAAAATTTTATTTCTGAACGATTGCATGGCAAAAATTCAAAGTTACAGTCAGCAATTAGTTTTTTCATGGTATCACCAAAAATGTCTTTAGATTCATCAAATATAGGACTATTTTTTGCCTCGCTTCTAATTTTAAACTCTGATAAAGCATTGAAAGGATTGTTAATTATAATTTCGTTTTGAAATTGTTTTGAGAAATTGATTGAAAAATCTGAAGTAAAAAAATTCATGTTACATATTGTTATTGTTGGAAATTCAGCTTTGTATTGATTAATAATACGCGTTTTGGTGGTCACTTCATAGTTAAAATACTTCATTACATTTTGATTTATCATATGAGCACATAAAGCAGTAGATAAAAATGTAAAAAATATCCAAGTTAGTTTAAGAAAAGCTTTATTTGATTTTAAAATGTGTGAAAATCCATGGTTAGTCGATGCATTTAAAGATTCTCGCAAGGTTGAAACAAAAATATGTCTCAAACTTGATGATTTTTTTAAATCCATTACAAAAATGAAATAAAATTTTTTAGTTGAAAATGAATGATATTTAAAATTTTATTTAGCAAGGAAGTATCAGATTTATAGTAAAAAAGCATTGTTAAAGGAAATTTAATTTAATTGCTCAAAAATTCAATATTTAATTTAAAATTTATTTTAAAATATTGTAAATTCAAAGTAAAAAAATTCGCCCGATAAGGGGCTCGAACCCTTGGCCTTGAGATTAAAAGTCTCACGCTCTACCGACTGAGCTAACCGGGCCTTATCTTCCAACAGAAATAGAAGTTATTTATTTTTACACACAAAGAATATTTATATTGAAGCTTTTCGATCTGAAATTTATCATTGCCAGTTTTTTTTAATTTTTGTCTTGCGATTAAAAATCTCAAGCTAAATCAACTTAATAAAACAGACTTTGTATTTTTAAAATTATTTTTCTTTTAAATCTACCATCATTAATTATATTTTTCGTTATAAAAATTCTAAAGAAAAATGTGAAGTTTTTAGAAAATAATTTTCATATCTTAATTTTTTTAAAAAAAAAAAAAAAATAAAACTATTTTTATATTAAATATTTAAGATAAAAAAAGGCCTAGAACACCCGGTATTCCCAGGCGGTCACCCATCCAAGTACTAACCGGGCTCGACGTTGCTTAACTTCGGTGATCGGACGAGAACCGGTGCAATCAACGTGATATGGTCCTAGGCATTTTAAAACTACTCTAAATTAAAACAAAAAGTTAACATTTTATTTATAAAAAGAAAAGATGTCTGTTTTATTTTATTTTTATTTAGTTAAAGTTTAAGTCTCTTGGACAAACTGAAATATAATTTTATAAATTTAAAAGGGTAAAATATTTTATAAGTCAATTAAGTATCTAAATAATGGTTAAACAGAGTCCAAAATTTTACTCTTCGCTCAATTCTTTTCAATTGATTTGAACTTATCCTCTCACTTTCTAAGATTAATAAATTAGATTTATGAAAAATGTTTTTCGAATCTTATGCAAAAATTATTATATAAATTTAAAATTTCTTATTATATAATACTCACATTATTATTTTAATGCGAAAAGCCCTGTCTTAAATTTTTTATCTTTTTTATTTAAATAAAGATCCTACTTACTTAACTACGAAATTTATTGCTATTTATTCTTGTTATTTAATTGTTACATTTTTGATAAAATCAAAACTTATTTTCTCCACAAGTTTGGCTTTGAAATATTCTGTCATAAAAAATAATTTGAAAAATCCAACCAAATGTTTGAGCTTAAAAGATTGCGGCTAAAAAATGCACTGGCCGGGAATCGAACCCGGGCCGCCCGCGTGGCAGGCGAGCATTCTACCACTGAACCACCAGTGCTTATTAATAAAAAATAATTCAAATCAAATCTAACTAATTTTCGCTTTTAAATAATCAATTAATACAGTGCATTTTTTTTGCTCCAAAAGCATTTAAAACTTTTTTTCTACTTTATCTGCTCATTTATTTTGAGCATGTTATATAAAATGTCAGTCTTACACAAATAATCTAAAAAAAAATTTTCTCTAACTCCAAGATAAATTAAATTGTTTAAATTTTAAATAAATTTTATCTAAAATTTTTTTTACTCTTAAATATTCATTTATCATTTAAGATTCTTAATTAAATGGTATTAAATAAACATATTATGAAAAAATAGGATGTTTTTTATGACGAAGCAAATAAAACTGTATACATTTTTTTTCGGTAACTTACTTAGATATATTTAAAAAAATTTAAAACTGATAATTAGCATTAGCCATAAGCATATCTATCTCTAGGTTTCACAAAAAGCATTATCATTTTATTTAATTTTTTTTCTAAATCAAAAACTAAATTTCTTATCATGGTTGTAAAAAATTAATCCGTCATTTTTTTATTTAATAACTATGACAATAATCAAAAAATTTATCAGAAAATATAAATAAAAGAGCTTACATAGTAAATTATAGTCATTTTAGATCGAATGAATTCAGTTATAATTGAAGAAGGTCCGAAAAAGGACTCTGGTTTTAAAATTTGGTTTTATAGACACAAAGTTCTAGTGTTGGTATTAGGATCTACACTAGTTGTGCTGGCAACCATAGGCATTGTTCTGGGGGTTGTCTTGGGATCAACCGAAAGTAAAGATGAAGAGAAAATAATACCTGTGGAAAAAAATCTAAGAATCGATTGTGTGCCGTGGCTCAAAGGAGAAAATAAGCCCGAAATTGTTAAACAAGAATGTGATAAGTTGGACTACTGTGGATATGAATCGATTGATAACAATCAAGATGTACCCTCATGCTTTTATCTCAAAGAAAAATTATCGTTTAATATTAGCAACAAAGAAGAGACACCACTTGGACTGACGTATACAATTCAGCTTAAAAGCACTCAACTACAATATAAAAATCTTAAGCTTGTGTTTGAATTTTTGGATGACTTTGCTTTGAGGTTTAAGGTACTTAATTAAAAATAAATAATTTACTAGATAAAATTTTATTTTTTAAAAAGATTGAAAATGCTGATTTGAAAGAATACGAAGTTCCAATTGAGATAAACAAGCCCAATCGAAGAGCTAAAGATCCAAGATATGAAGTGCATGTAGAAGATGATGGTGATTTTAATTTTAAACTAATAAGAAAAAGTACTGGCACTGTTCTGTAATATAAATAATTTTTTCTTTGACTGCAAAAAATAATTATTTAAATTAAAAAATAAAAGATGGGATTCTAGTTTGGGGCCAATAATATTCGATAAGCTACACAAACAAATAAGCACCAAGTTGCCGTCTGTGAATGTATATGGTTTTGGTGAAAATCGTCATGAAAGCTTTAAACACAATTTGAACTTTCAAAATTGGCCTATTTGGGGTAGAGATGAAGCGCCTGAAAATGTAAAATTTTTTAAACAATAAAATAAATAAATTATCAAAAATAAATAATAAAAAATTAAGTTTAATCAAGGTAATTTATATTCGAATCAGCCCTTTTATACTTGCATGGAAAACGATGGTAAAAGCCATGGTGTAGCATTGGTTAACTCAAACGCCTTGGACTACGAATTTACACCCGCCCCGGGCCTTACTTATCGAGCTACTGGTGGCATTTTGGACTTTTATATGTTCTTGGGCCCCGAGCCTGAAAATGTTGTTCAACAATTTACTCATGTATTTTTTAATTTTTTAACCTAAAATAAAAAAAAAAAATCTATTTTAAAAAGTATTTTGGCAGAACTTTTTTTCCACCTTATTGGGCATTGGGCTTTCAAATATCTCGCTACGGATATTTAGATCTTGAAGATATGAAAAAAGTATTGGAGCGTTTTGATAAATATAAAATACCGCTTGATACTCAAGTAGCCGATATTGACCATTTCGAAAAGCGCAAAGACTTTACAATTGATAAAGAAAAATGGGATGGTTTACCAGAATATTTTGATTATTTGCATAATAGAACCATGAAAACTGTTCTTTTGCTCGATCCAGCTCTTGTCGTGAACGAAACAGATTACTGGCCATACACAACTGGTATTGAAAATAATGTATTCATTCATTGGCCTAAGGGACAAAGTCCAGATAGTGCTGAGACTGGTAGTGACATAATGCTTGGTTATGTAATAAATAATTTTTTTTTTTTTTAATTTTTTAAAATTTTAAAAATTAGTGCTGGCCTCCAGCTAAAGTTGCTTATCCGGATTTCATGAGAAAGTCGACCCAAGACTGGTGGGTTGAATCGATTTTAAGACATCATAAAACTCTAAAATTCGATGGACTTTGGATTGTAAAATTCAAAAATTTTTTTAAATTTTTTTTTTTAAATAAAAATTTCTCAAATAAAAGGATATGAATGAGCCTGCTGTTTTTGGCACAAATGATGAAAGGCCATTTAATTGGCCAGTCGAAAGCAAGCCATATTGGTCATTGAAGTGTCCAGATGATGAGTATGAGACTGTTAAAACAAAATCTTCGTATTTGTACGGAAAAGACACTAAGTTGTCACAAAAAACCCTTTGTATGGTGGGTCTGCATGGCGAAAGCGATGAATACAAGCATTATGATGTTCATAATTTGTATGGATACTATGAAAGCATACCAACATACGAGGCAGCTCGAAAGCTTGAGAATAAAGGAAGAGGATTTGTAATCACGAGATCAACATTTTTAGGTGGTGGAAAATATAGTGGTCATTGGACAGGGGTTTTTTTATTCAAATATAAATTAAACACATGTTGAAAATTTTTTAATTTAAGGACAATCATTCTCTATGGAGACATTTATATTATTCAATAATTGGAATGTTTGAATTTAATTTGTTTGGAATTTCATATGTAGGTGCTGATATATGTGGTTTTTGGTTGAATGCAACTAGTGAATTGTGCGCTCGTTGGTCTTCTTTGGGCGCATTTTATCCATTTTCACGAAATCATAACAATGAATTCAACATACATCAAGACCCGGTATTTTTTTTTGTTTTATTTTATTTTAAATTTAAATGAATATCTCAGTTTCTTTCATTTGGAAAATTTTTAGATTATTTTTGAAGAAAAAAAAAGCAAAATCGAAATTTAGAAAATATCCCTTAGCTTCTTTTAGAAACTTTAGATTGAATTATGAAAAATTCATAAATTAAAAAAAAAAATTCACGTAAAAATTGATGAAATTTTTCCAGATAAAAAGAAAATTATTTAAAAAATGATAAAACTGAAAATCAAAAGAAAAAGTACGTAGATGATAAAATAAAAGCAAAAAATGGTCAAAAAGTCATAAGATTTTATTTAAATTATGAAATATTAAAATTCTAATTTTGTTAATTTCTTGCTGACTTGGAATACTTTTAAAGTTACACAAAAAATTCAAGAAATAAAATTAAAATTTATGTTATAAAAATTTATGTTATAATTTTATGATTACTTTAAAAAAAAATACATATTACTATTTCTGCAAATTTTAAATGAATACCCTGTTTAAGAGCGGCTATAAAAATTCTAAAGTTGCGTTAACTTTGCAGGTGAAAAGTTTCAAAAATATCATATTGTCTTTAAGAGAATAATAATTCTTTTTTTTTCAAGACTTTTGACTACTAAATTAAACCTTCTTTATCTTAAGAAATAAAGGTTTGATTTAATGGTCGAAAAATGTACAGCCACATACTTTGTTAAACTGTCATGCTAAACTAATAGTCGGCTTACAATAGTTTTTGATAACTTTTTCCTAATTTTTTTCTTATCTTGTTAGACTTGAATATTTCGTTTCTTTCACAATTAGGTTAAATTTTAAGAATTCCTAAAATAAAAAACGAAGCAAAATCTAAAAATAAATTGGCAAATTTAAGTTTTTGATAAAAATTTTTATGCTCATGCTCAAAATTTATCTTTTAAAAAAATTTTAAGAGTGTTGAGTGAAATGAAAAAATTTAATGCCGAGACATATTATCATGTGTAGCAAACTATATGAGACTATGTATGCATGTTGTGCATAATTCTGCATGCAGAAGTTTTTGCAGAATTATGCAGTTATAAAATACTAAGTTTAGAATCAAATGTTAACTTTGAAAATGTCCTTCTGCAAAAAAATTTATATTCTAAAATAATAATTGAATAAAAAAAAAATTATATATTATTTTTATAAAATAATTTTTTTTTTTTAAATTAATTAAAAAAAATTATAAAAATAAATTTTTTCAAATATTAAACGATCGACGCGTTTCGACTAAAAGTGGCCTTCTTCAGGATCAAAATTCTGAGAATAATTCTGATTAGTTTTTAATTTTTTTAAAAAAAGAATATAAAACATATTATGAAAATATTCTTATAAGTCAAAGATTAAGAATGAAATTTCATGAAAATGAAAAATTTTTTTTAAATATTTTTCTCTAGTTTGCAACACAATCATTTTGAAAAAGAAGCAAAACTTTATTTATCAATAACAATATTTATCAACTCAGTTTCTGTTAATAGTCTTTTTAATTTATCATGTAAATTTGATTTAAAAATAATTTTAATTTGATCATAAACTTCAATTTGCCAATAAATTTCATTTTTATTTAAAGTAGTAAAAAAAATGTAGAATAAAATAACAACATTTTATTTTTTTATTTAAAATCCAAGTTTTATGTTAAACCAAAATATTAAATTTTTATACCAAATAAAACTGTTGAAAAATTTTTTCTTAAATTTTCTTAAGTTAAAAAAAATTTTTAATAATATGATTTAATATTTTTAAAAGGGTGCCTTCGCCACTGACGAAGTTGTTCGTTCTGCTAAGAACGCGTTAATAATACGATACGAAGTATTGCCCTACTATTACACACTTTTTTATAAATCTCATACAAAAGGCAATACAGTGATACGGCCTCTATTTCACGAGTATCCTCATGACAACAAAACTTACTCAATTGACAAGCAATTTTTGGTCGGTCCGGCTTTTTTGGTTACGCCTGTAATTGAAGAAAAAAAAACATCTGTATCTGGTTATTTTCCAGCTGATAATTGGTACGAATACAGAACTGGCAAACAAGTAGGGTCTCATGAAACAGGAAAGAATCTTGAGTTAGAAGCTCCTATTGATTTTATTCCTTTGCATGTTCGAGGTGGTTTTATTTTGCCAACTCAAAAGTGGGACTTGACCACAGAAAAAAGTCGCAAAAATCCATTTGGATTGATTGTTGCTCCAAATTCGGATGGTGAGGCACAGGGTGACCTGTTTTATGATGATGGTTATGCTGATGTGTCCCAAAATAAATTTTACTACTCAACTTTTTTCTTGCGAGATTCTACAATCAAATATAATGTAGAAGTAAACAATTATGATGAGATGAAAAATTTGGTTTTGGACAATATAAGATTATTTGTACGGGCACCAAGTGGAGTCAAATTTATTTTGAATAATCAAGTGTTAAGTGAAGATAAAATAGAAATTGAATCAGATCAGGTTTTATTGAATAATTTGAACCTTAGAATGACAGATTCTTTTGAATTAGAATGGACTGATGAAAGCTATGTAACAAATAATCTGGCAAATACACCAATAATTGATTGTTTGCAAAATGACGAACAAAATTGTAGAAGCAAAGGCTGTGATTATGATCCAAATGCAGTCGGTGTACCAAAATGCTCAATACCCAAAGACAAAAGCGGATATTTTGTTGCAAAAACAGGCTCAGATACGTCTGATTATGAGCTAACTAAAGCCGACGGATTTTCTCTTTATGAAAAAGATGTTGCTAATTTAAATGTAAAAGTAGAACATGGTAGCATTATTGGTACGAACGCTAAGAGATATACCAGAATAAAGGTAAGCTAATATGTTAAAAATTTAATATTTTTATTTGAAAATTTTATTTTTAAACCCCTTTTAAATTTGAAGTTAAACCATCTGCATTTCAATACGTAAACCTTGCTATTTAGAATATCAGATTTTAATATTTTTAATGTTTAAACTGAGATATTTGAATCTCACAAAAATTGTTAGGCTTTAAAAATGTTTTACTTCGGTTTAGTTATATTAGAACTAAATTATAAAGAAGTGATAACTTTTCAACATTCAAAAATTAGCAAATGAATGTTGAATTTAAATAATTAAGTCCTATTACTTCAAGATTTTTTTCAAGTCTTCAAGTAAAAATCATTACCTGCTATTTAAATTTATTTGAAAAAAATTCTAGACTATTCTTTAAAATATCAAAAAATTAGAAAAAAAGACAGTCTTTTAAGAATTAAAATGGTTTTTCTTTCCCAACATAGATCCTTTATGAATCTTTTTTTTTCTCTGCCAACTTTAGAAAACATGAATTTTATTTTAGAAAACTAAATTTTTGCAATGATTCGGTTAATACCTTAACTTACAGTTAATTTTTTTCAATAAACTATTAAGTTTATATAGAAATACCTTTTTTGAACCAGCTAAAATTTAACAATATGTTGTAAAAGCCATACTAAAATTTTATTTATTTATTTGTTCAAAATAGTTATTGTTTATAATCAAGAAGAATAAAAAATTTCAAAATTTGAATATTACTTTTGACTTTCACACTTGAAAGTCTGGCTCATTTATTAAAAAAATTTTAAATAAAAATTTAAAGAAAAATAAATAAAAATTTAAAAGTATTACAAGTTTTTTTGGGTCTTGTTAATTAAGTGAACAAATGTTCACATCATTTTGCAAATTAAGTGAACATTAGATTACGTAAACAAATAAAAAAAAATAAAAAAAGAGTGTTCACATATTTTCAAACTCAATAATTAGGTGATCAAATCTGTTAATCTTTTAATTAGTCATCAAAAAATGTTTAGCCTATAACACATAATTTTTAAACTTATCTTAAAGGATAAAGAAGGATAAAGATAAAGAAGCTTTGTATTTACCAGGCCCGTCTAAAGCACTCGATGAAATGGATAAACTCGGCATCAAGTCAAAAAACCAAGAGAAAAATTAATATAGAGAGTGAAATTAGTTCTTTGCCAATATTTAATAGATGGCGTTTGAGAAAAAAAAACTAAAACTTAATTACTAATACTTTTTTTATATAATTAATAATTAGTCAAAAATTAATTATTTTTAATTGTTCACCTTTATGTGACCACACATTTACCTGTGTTCACCTATTTTCAAAATTATTTATTTCACGTAGTTATGTGAACTAGTGCGCACATAATTAACAAGACCCCTTTTTTTTAAAGTGATTTTGAGGAATTCTTCTAAACTTTAACTCTTTAAGATAATATTCTATTTAAATTTTTAAAAAAAGGTTTAAAACCGCTCAGGTTTTCTGGTGTTAATTGTAAACAATGACTCGTGATGGTTCTAGTGTTAATAAATTAAATTTGTCATAAATAAGCCATAAATATATTGTTTTTTTTAAATAACGTTATTATCCGAATTTATTGTCATTTATCTAAATCAAATAATCATCTAAAAAAATGAGCACTGATTTAAAAAAAAATAATGCTTAATTTTAATAACATATCTTAAAAAATGAATAAATTGACCCTTGTCAAAAAACATCCGACTTTAATTTAGTCAAATTATTCAATTTTTATTTTTTAAAAAATTTTATATAAACTTTAACAGTTGTTAAAATGTATTGAATTCCTATTATATGTGACTAAAATAGAGCGCTCTATATTAGATATGTTCGGATAATTACGTTAAATAAGAATAAGCTTACAATAAGTGAAAATCAAAATTTTTTTTTATTCAAAATTCTAAAAATTAAATTGATTTTATTTAAAAAAACTAAAATTTTTTAAATTTATTTTCTTAAAGTTTATTTTCTATTTTTTTTATTTTAATTTAGTAAACGTAACCAAGATTAAATTTTTTTTCCTAATTCTTATATTTTTTTAAAAAGTTTAATGATAATTTTGAATCAAAGACTTGAAAATAAATTCACATGATGATTAAAAATAATTAAATGAATATTTTTTCCAGATTTATAACAAAGCTGATCTGAAAAGATACGAAGTTCCGATACCAATTAATACTAAACCAGACAATCAGCCAAATTTAAATGTAAAAATTGAAAATTCTTCCAATTCTAAAGCTTTTTTTGAAATAAGCAACCAAAATGGCAAAGTTTTGTAAGAAAATAACAGAATTTTTTATTTAAATAGAAAATTTTATCTTTAATTTTAATAAAGATTTGACACAAAGGGTACCGAACACGGATTTATATACAGCGATCAATTTTTGCAAATTGTGATGAATTTGCGCGATTATAAGAATTTGTACGGAATGGGCGAAAACACACACTTTTCATTTAAGCATAAATTTAGTTATAGAAGTTGGTGGGGCGTCTTCGGACGCGATCAACCCCCTGGAGGAAAAACTGTAAACTTGTACGGTTCTCATCCATTCTTTATGGGTGTTGATGAAATAACTGGCCGGGCTTTTGGTACTTTGATTTTAAACAGCAACGCTCAAGAGTATGGATTGTTACCATCTAGCTCAATTTCCTATCGCACCATTGGTGGAATATTGGATTTTTACATCATGGAAGAATCTAATCCTGAAGCTTTAATCCAAGCTTATTCCTCTCTAATTGGCAAACCATATATGCCTCCATACTGGTCTCTCGGCTTTCAACTTTGCCGATATGGATACAATTCTTTGGAAAATTTGAAAGCAGCGGCTGAAAGAACAATTGAAGCTAAAATTCCATTTGACATTCAATACGCTGTAAGCTTAAAATATTTATAGAAACTTTTCTCAATCTTTTTAATCAATTTTATCTTATTTCTGATTCAATTATTTGAATATTAATTTTTTTCTCAAGGATATTGACCATTTCCGCAAACAACTTGACTTTACATATGATACAGAAAAATTTAAAGGCCTGCCAGAGTATATCAAAAACTTGCGCAGTCGCGGTGTTAGGTTTATAATTATTCTGGATCCGGCTATTGATATGGAAGAGCCGAATTACAGCACTTATTTAGAGGGAAAGAAAAAAGATATTTATATTAAGTGGCCTGAAGATCAAAATCCCCAAAAAAATGAAACAATTGACAACAAAAATGAATATATGGTTGGTTATGTTTGGCCAGAAGGCAAAACAGTTTTTCCGGATTTTTTCCGCAATAATACAAAACAATGGTGGATGGACGAGATAGACAAGCACTATAAAAATGTGCTCACTTTCGATGGTCTTTGGATTGATATGAACGAGCCAGCTAATTTTGACACTAACAAACCTAAGCCTTGGAATTGGCCTTCTGACCGACCTGATTGGAATTTGATTTGCCCTCATAATAACTACGATGATCCACCTTATGTTCCAATTATAGCCACTCATTACAGTAAAGAAACCAGAATATCAGACAAAACTTTGTGCATGAGAGGTGTGCAGGGTCAAAATAATGAGTTTATTCATTATGATGTACACAATTTGTACGGATGGAGTCAAACTGAGCCAACATTAAAGTAAATCTTATTAATAATATTAGAATAAATAAAATTATGAGATTAATGAATAATTAAAAAAATTATTTAGGCCACACTCAATAAACTGCAAAAAAAAAATAATTTAAAATCTTTTAGATTTTTTTAATATTTGCTTAAATTTTGAAATTAAAATATTTTTATTTAAATCTGAAATTTTTATAATATGTAAGATAAAAATTTTTTTTTTTTTAGTGCATTAAGACACACATTAAACAAGCGTTCAATTGTAATAACAAGATCAACGTATCCATCTTCAGGCAAGTATGCCGGTCATTGGCTGGGAGACAACAATTCACAATGGCCCCATCTTAAATTTAACATTATTGGTTTGTTAGAGTTCAATCTATTCGGTATACCCTACATTGGTGCGGATATATGCGGATTTTTTAGTGATGCCACACCAGAAATGTGTACCAGATGGATGCAAATCGGTGCCTTCAACACATTCTACAGAAACCATAATGGGTTTGACGGAATAGATCAGGATCCAGCAGCTTTGGGCAAGGATGTTGCTGATGCCAGCCGTAGAATTACCGAAATTCGCTATTCATTATTACCTACTCTATACACACAATTCTATCATGTAAACAATAATGGAGGCAGTGTGATACGATCATTAATGCATGAATTTCCTACAGACAAAAGAACTTTGGACATTGATCGACAATTTATGTGGGGTTCATATCTTTTGATTAGCCCTGTGTTGGATAGAAATACTCGAACAGTTTTTGCCTACTTTCCAAATACAAGATGGTTTGATTTTTACACTGGTAGAGAGGTAGAGTCAACAGGTAGAGTGCATGAGATAGATGCGCCACTTGATCATTTACCATTGCACATCAAAGGAGGAAGCATTATAGTTACACAAGAATCAGCTGTTAATACTGATTCTAGTCGTAAAAACCCATTTGGCTTAATAATAGCCCCATTAAAATTAGATGAGACAATAAAAACTGATTTATATTGGGATGAAGGAGATATTATTGATCCAACAGGAAAAATGACAATCATTGATTTCGAATTCACTGCTGTATATTTAAATTATTTTAATTTTTTAAAATAAATCTAACTTAATTATTTAGATGGCAAACAAACATTTATTAAAAATAAGTGCTAGAGAAAAAGGCTTTCCATTATTGGATTCAAACAATTTGAAAACAATTCGTCTTTTGGGTCTTGAAAAGAGTGTCAAATCAATTAATGTAAATGGTGCTATTCATAACGAATACGAACATGATTCACAAACTAAAGAATTGTTAATTAAAAATTTGAAGGTTAAATTAGATTCAGATAATTCAAATGAAATTGAAATCAATTTAAATTAAGAAAACCTAATAAATATTTAATTTAAATAAAAATTTAATTTTTTGAAATATTTTTTTTTCTTGTTTAAATTATTCTTAAAGTTTTAATATTTATAAATAATTAAGTCTTATTATTTTTTTTTTACTTCAAAAATATATCATTAAACAAAAATCATCTGTTACCGACCGCTACAATATATTTAAAAAATTTTCCAAATAATTTCTACTTTTATCAAATTTTTCAAATTTATTAAATATAATAAGCTCTTGATAACATCATTTTTACATTGGCAAAATTTTCTTTAATTGAATAAATTGAATTCTTTAATTTTCTGTTCAAAATTTAACTAAGTATTGACATAGAGTTTGAGTCAATTCTCATGATTTCAAACTTACTGATTCTTAATTTTTCTTCTTCATTTTTTTTCTTAACTTGTTGCTAGGTAGAATTTAAAAAAAAGCACAGACGAATACATCAAGGCATGTTTCTTTTCAAGCTCATTTTGTCTAAAGGCTTTTTTTATTGAAATTAAAACAAAAAATTAAAAATTAAACATTTGATAAATTATTAAATCTTATTTTATTTTTCAGTTTAATATAGATATAGATTTTTTACACAGTTTTAAAGTTATAGAGTACTTTTTAATTAAGAATAAAATTTTTATTTATGCTTAACAAGTTTTGATTGAGCTAATTTAATCCATATAATGATATCTTTAAAAAAATCTACTAAAAATTTAATATTGTAATTTACCGAGGAAATTTCAAATTTTATGAAGGAATCACGCCATAATAAATAAATGAATAAACTTCCATTTTTTTATTTATGTAAGACTTACAGGCAAGATCCATAAATAAAAAATATTTGGCGGTTTTATTAATTTTTTTTTAATTTGAAAAATGGTCACAATTTATTAGAAACCCGTAAAAATTGAAATTTTAAATTATTAATTAGTATTTTGAATTTCAATATTTAATAAAATAATTTTTACAAATATTTTGAAAATTTTCATTTTTAAATATTTTTAAAATGAAGAAAATATAAAAATATAACGAAAAACTATTTGAATAATTTATTAATTTAAAATGGACGGAAATTGTATTAAAGTCAATGTCATAAGTTATCTAAATTACAGTCATTCTTACATAAATTATCACTTAAAACAAATTACACTAAATTTAAATATTTTTTAAATTAAATTTAATAATGTTTATTAAATGTTTGTTCGATGATTAAATATGGTTGTTAATTGTAAAAGAACCAACGAGTATATCAAAAAATAACAACAATGCACACGTAAACAATTCAAAAATAAAAAAAAAATAGAAACATATTAAATAAATAACAAAATGACATAAAGAATTGAAAATTAAAAGAAAAAATAAGCTCGTTTAATGATATGGTGGTCTACTATAATTATTGCCATTTGTAAAATTCGGATTTTGACCTAGCTGATTAAAATTTGAGAAAGTATTCCCTCGTCTAAGTCCACCCCTCATCCTTTTAAATAAAAAAATAATAAAATTTTCTTTAAAAATTAACCAGTTTTTACATATGCAAAGAATGAGCTGGATTATTGCCTCGATTTTGCATTGAAGGCGCAAATCGGAAGTTATTGTTGTAGATTTGGTTTTGTATTGGGAGAATTTGTTGATGATGCATTTGTCCAGGAGATATTTGAGACATATTCTCTCCAGTATAAACACTATTTATTTCATTACTTCCGACATAGCTAAATCTATTCA
The DNA here is from genome assembly GCA_006352455.1 of Brachionus sp. 'Tiscar'. Taxonomy (NCBI): domain Eukaryota; kingdom Metazoa; phylum Rotifera; class Eurotatoria; order Ploima; family Brachionidae; genus Brachionus; species Brachionus sp. 'Tiscar'. The sequence goes on along the minus strand of VANL01000385.1, from coordinate 21,653 downwards.
TATCATTATTGCTATTATATTGTGGTCTAAATTGAAAAAAAATTTAAAATAATATTCAAAAATTTTGTCTAAACAAGTTTCTATTTTTTTTTCTATTTTCTTTAATCAGCTCGAAAATTAAAATTTTATTGATAAAAAATAATCAAATATTTTTTACTGAATATTTTTTTTTAATCTGTGTTCGGTTTTTTGATTGTTTCAATAAAATTTTTCTAATTTTCTATTATTTTTTTTTCAAACAAACACACTTTTAAAATGTATTATTTAAATTAAAATTACATTTGGTTAATATTGTATTGATTTTGCACAGTTTGTATTTTAACCAGCGATTGATTTATGAATTGAGTTGAACTTGGTTGATTTGTAGTAACCAAAGGTGGCTTCATATTTACAGATAATGAGTTTAAATTTTTAACTTGTGGACTAATTGAATTAAAATTTTTACTCTCAAAACTATCATTTGTTTTAACAGTTAACTCTTCGTAAATAATATCAGCTGAATTATTGTGACTGAGCTGGCTATCATTAATATTTGTTAGAGAATCAGTAGTTGAGTTGTTAAGCTGTTTCTGTTGCTGTTCAATACGATAAAAGTCGTCCACATGCAAAGATGGAGGCCGGCTGGTGTTTTGAGGACGAGATCTGAACGAGTCGCTTCTTATTATGCTGGAGTTTTGCGATCCCAAATGAGAAATGACCGGAACGCTAGTTGAGCTTGGTATAGGTCTACTGTTAGAGTTGCTGTGTCCGCCTCTCATGGGCGCCTTGTATCTAATACCAGTTCTAGTGTTGATCATATCCGGACTCTTTGACTTAGTCACCTTTTCGTCAAACTCCTCTATGGACTGGCACTGGAAATTCACCTCTTCTGAATTAGACCTTAATTTTTTGAACAATTCTTTATCATGCATTAGCAGCTCTTCGATTGGTCTGTCCATTTCCAGCTCCAAATCCACAATTTGCTCTAGCTCATCGACACATTCGGCTTCTAATTTTGTTTCACCAAAAAATGCTAAAATTTTACCATCCAATTCATTTAAATATTTTATAAAACTGCTCGATTGATTGATAATTGTTTTAAATTTTTTTTTACATTCATCATCATTAAGTTTAGAAAAGAACATTTCTAAACTTTTGTCCAAATTTATAATGCAATGTAATAGACTGCCATTTAAAGAACTAGAAGACATTGAAATAGAATCGATTAGACTGTCGTTGGAATTTTTCTCACTCCAATTGAATAGAGTCCACAATTTTTGCCTGTTGCCGCTTTCCATCACCGTCACAATCAACATTTTCATGTACACATAAAAGCTATTCATCATTTCAACAGCTTCGTTAATACACAAGTCTGTTATTCTAGCAGCCAGCTCGTTTATAAAATTAATCAAATAAGAAAGATTATTATAATGACACTTTATTATTTCTTGTTTATTTGGCAAGTGTATGAGACACCTAAGACATTTTATGTCTACTTGAGGATGGCTAAGCCGGCTCATGCCCAAGTGATCTACCAATATTTTGGCAACAAATGATTGATCTAAAGTGTCAATGAACAAGTAGATTAGATTCAGAATGGCTTCTTGAATGCGGCACAATTCGTGAACAGCTGCCGAGTTTTTAACATTAAAATCAATTTGATTAAAATAGCGCAATAGACCGGGAACAAAATCGGAATAATTTGGACTCGAGCTAACCAATGACCCGGCTGAAATGACAGTTTCGGACTGGAACAAATCTAAAAGCAATTTTCTATCTATTTCTTTGACAAAATGGATCACAAATTTGGTCACAAAAGCAAATTTTTTAACCAAGAAAATGTTGTACTCATTCAAATTAATTTGGGTAAATTGGTGACTTGTTTCTTCGAATGGAGCCGATTCGACGTCGTACAAATAATCCTCTTTGGGTGCTATTTCTTGTTTTCTAAATGATTCAACTTCATTTAGACTGAAATTGAGCTTTATTTCTCCAATAAGCTCAAATAGAAAGTCGAAAAATATTTTCAAAAAATCTTTGCTAGCCAATTTTTTGCATATGCTCAAAAACAACGGTCTCAATTCGACACTAAGACACATTATTTTGACCATGCGAGCACATGTTGAACCCTTGGGAGCATTTTCCTCAATTAAATAGCTGTGACTGCTCTCTTTGAAAAGCGATTTGAGCTGATTAAGCGGCACTGATAAGTTCAGACACATGTCAAATAGCTCAAGACCACATGTCTGGTTTTCGGGCTTTTTCAAAATAAACTTGGCGATTAGATCAAGTGTTTTTTTTGTCTTAAACTTGTAGTAAACGGCAACAATTTCAAACAAATCGGCTCTAGCAGACTGCACTTGTTCGATCACGTGACTTAAATTGGGCAGCATGTCAAGTAAAATTTCGGCCACATAAAAATCATCAAATTTAGCCTGTTGAACTTTGAATAAATTTAGTATGATTATTTTAATTAGCCAGATACATGGCTCGATTAGAATGGTCAATTTGCATGATTTTTTTAGATCACATTTAGCACGGTAAAAAGTAACATAGTCATTTAGGCGAGACAAAAAATTAGCCAACAAATGACACAAATTTCGATTTATTAAATTACCAAGGATTATTTTTTTTCCAAGTTTGTCACTTTGACGACACGGCTTGAGCGCATTGCGCAACATAACTATTTGAGTTATATTGCCATTTAAATAGTTTAAAGCTTGTGTCGGACTTTGAACATACTTGGCCAGGTATTGGCTTAAATTTTTGTCTATTTGTTCACGAAACGAATCAACAATATAGTTAAGAAAGTTTTTGTCACCATCTTTGTAGCTGTAAAAAGGCTCGAGTACAGATATAATCAATTTAAGCTTGTCTATTAGCTTAAAATAGGACTGATTGCGCTCACTAGACGGCTTAAGACTGGTCATTATTAAATTATTAAACAAATGAGAGCTTAGCTTGTAGAGTTTTTTTATAAGCGAGTAGTCTTTGGGCGCCGCCACCGTCCAGTTCAGGTTAGTCGAGCACAATGTGCACAAAATATTTGTTATAGAATTCATGGCATAGCATCTCAAATTGCTGTTTAAATTGTCCTCAATTAGATACTCGAAGAATTCGACCAAGCAGCGAAAATATTTGTTGTTAAAATTTCCGTCTGGTTGACTTAGCAAATTGGTCAAAAATTCAGCTCTTTCATTTAGGATAAAATTAATCTCTTGAACAAAATTGACCGCGGTAAAATGCTCCATTTCTTGTCTGCTTTTTTTCAGACAATTAAACTGCTCCATGAACTGTTCGAACAGGTCTATTAAATGCACCGAATAGCTGATGTTCGGCATCAAACTGGTCTCGTGCGAACAAGTGTCCATAATTGAATTGAACAATTGAGCATTATTGCACAAATATTCTATGGGTCCAAAGCTATGACCATTGAATGCATTTGGTAGAAAAAAGTCGCCCAAAAACCTTTTTATTAAACAATTAAATGAATTGTCATTCATTGACCAAATAGATAAGATGTTTTTAAAAAAATTTTTTTCATCAAAAAAATTAAAAATTTCTTTATTTAGTGAATTTTTGTTTGAAAATATTGGCTCTATTGGAAATAACAAAGAGTCATTATGAGTTAATATGTTCTGTTGTACATAGGCAACAATTGATTCATACACACATTTAACATTTTTTAAATTAGCCAAGTCCAAACTGTTGCACATTGAGCTTAGGTTATTTAAATTTTGGCTGAATTGAATTTTGAGTAATAATCGGCCAATAGCGCTGGTCAATCTTGAGCTCATGTTGGTCATTGATTCAAATTGCTTGATTAGTCTTTGATAATTGTTTTCAACAAAATTTTCCACCGATTTGGCAGAGTTTAATGAAAAATTCAGCCAATTTACCAGCTTAAACAATTGATAGTAGAAGCCTTGTTCCATATAGAACGAGACTAGATCGACTAAAAGTGTCGACACATCTAATACTTGATCGATTAAAAATTTTGAATATTTATAATGTAAATTTTTGCACAATTTAAATATTAAATTGTGATTTTTTATATCTGAACTTTTGAGCATTTGATGTATTTGATTTTTAAAGCCAGGCAAATAGTCCAGCATGCTTTGGCTTAGATTTTCAATTAAAAAAATTAAATCAAAATTGAGGCCGTCCAATTTAGGATTGTTTTTTTTTGTCTTGTTTTCAAGCCGAAATTTAAACAGATCAAAATTTGAATTTAAATTTTCCATTTTTGTCGGTAGTATTTGAGCCATCAAAATTTCCTTTTCATCTCGACACTCGTCCAAATTTAAATAAAATCTCACAATTGAAGACTCGCTTATGTCTTCCATTTCGTCTTGAATTTCGGAGTTTTCAGTCGACTCAGTCTCAATTTTACTCTCTTCACTATTTTCCTCTTTGATTATTTTGACAATTGGCTGATTTGGCTTTGCATATGGATGATGTCTCTGATTGTGTCTGATTAATAATGGAAATCTACCATTTACAGAGCTTGGAATGCCGCTTCGAACTATTGGTATGTTGTTTAGCTGAGCTAGAGTGGGCGAGCTTTTCTGCATTTTTCTTCCGATTACGACAACGCTGAGCTTTCTATATAAGCCAGCAACAACTAACCAGTCAGTTGGAATGCTCGGGGTTTTGAGCATAAAAGTGTCGCGATTGTTTTCTTCATAATTAAGCGACCCAAGCTTTTCCAAGCAGGAGCTTTCTGTGTCTGTTCTGTGTAAATTGTTGGAAAAAAAATCTACATGAAATTTAGAGGGCGTTGTGCCACCGCGGTGCTCGCTTCCATCGCTCAGTTGAATTGGAAAATTATCTGGTAAAATGCGGATTTGGTCGACTAGGATCGAGTTATCGAATTTTATGTGATCCCATTGTAAGTCAATAGTGCTATGATTAAAATCGTCTATGAAGAGAATTTCTTGCGATCCCGGTCCGTCTGTCATCTAAATCAAATTTATTTGTTTTCATTAGCAAATACCCAAAAAAGCCTATTTCACACAATTTTCATATGAAATAAACAATAAAGTTTTGTTTTTTTTTTCTATTTTTTAAGCTTTGCATGCATTCAACTTAAAGCTTTTGAGTTAAGGAATATTTTTAAAATTTTGTGTGGTTATTTTTGATTCATTTTATATGTCAAAATTAGTAGAACCTTTATTGTTGATTTGACATTTTTCTTTGTGAAATTAAAAATAATTTTAATTTGAAAATTTATAGATTGAAAATGATTCATTTATTTTAATCATTTTTTATAATTTTTATCAATTTTAAGAGCACGTTCAAAAGCAAAAAAGCTCTCAATCTTCGAACAGAATGCAATGAAAAATTTATTAAGAACCTCAATTTTTTAAGAATCTTTAATAAGTTTTTTTGTATTGAAAAGAATTCAAAAATAATAAAATATTTAAATCAATAGAAAAAATAACTTCTTTGTATAAAAAAACATTAAAGTTACGCACAGTTCAATGCATTCTTTTAATCTTTTATTTAAAAGTACCGTATCCTCGTGTTCACGATTTTATGAGTAAAGCCCAAATCTGACCATTTTCTTTTAGATTTAATTACATAGTTTCTATGTTAAAACAATTAAAATTGAATTAGTTGGAAAATAGCCTGAATATGGGATATTTTCCCAAAAATAAAGCCCAATTTAAATATTTAATTTTTAGAAAATAATAAAATTTTTTTAAATTTTGTTTTTTTTATGAGAATAAAAGCTAAATTGGGGCTTTATTTTTGGGAAAATATCCCATATTCAGGCTATTTTCCAACTAATCCAATTTTAATTGTTACAACATAGAAACTATGTAATTAAATCTAAAAGAAAAAGATTGGATATGGACTCTTAGAGTCGTGAACACGACGATACGGTAATTTGGAATTTTACACCTTGTTTACCTATAATAATCTTTCTGATGTAAACAAAAGACAAAAAATTGTTATGGGTAAATAAGATGCAAAGTTTTTTGCATTTAGTTGCATTTTATTTTAAAATATATTTCATTTTAGTAAATTTTTGTTTTTTTTTTGAAGCTCACAATACCTCATTTCTGAAGGATTTAAAACTTCAAGTATTCAAAACTGCATTAATTAAGAATGCTTAACACAAAGTTTCTAAGACTTAGAATGGATTATTGACTAAATCAAATATACCAATTGCGAAAACATATTAAATGTTTGGCAAGAAATTAAATTTTTAAATGCAACATCTTATGAGAATGATCAGAAAAAATAAACTAATTTCAACTGAACATGTTTTAATAAATATTCTAAGAATTCTATTGATTTTTAAATTTGCCTTTTGTTACCTTACAGTAATAAATTATAATAATTAAAAATATTTAAAAGAATATTTCCGCTGATTAATACAATAATTGTTATAGACAATAATAAAATTTTAACTAGATTTTGGATTCATGTAATTTATTGAAAAAAAAAAGCATTAAATTAAGTTAAAGCTAACTGGAATGATAATTATTTAAACAAATTCTTCATATACAACTTTGCAAGTGTCTTTTTTGCTAAAAAAAATATGAAAAATTTAAACTAAATATTTATATTTTTTTTAATTTACCGTTCATTTTCATCAGTTTTTAAATTGGACATTAAATCTAACATTTTGTCTTTTTTAAATCGAAAACTTTCACTTTTTTCTAATAATCTGTCCATTTGATTTAATATTTGATTACCAATTTGTTTGATTTGTTCCTTGTCATTAGCTCTGCCAAGTTCATTTACCAAATTTTGATTTAAAAGTCTGGATTGCATTGGTTCATTTTCGGCTTTGTTCATATCTGAAATTTCTATAAAAAAAATTCGAAAATTTATTTTTAGATCAAACAAAAAAAAATAATTTCACCATTTTTGTTTCTATAAAGTCCATCATCAAAGTTGATTTTTATATCATCTAGTTTATTTTTTAAATCATTGTTTATCATATTAGCTTGATGTAATTTTTTGACTAACTAATTTTTTTCTTAAATTAATAAATTTATTTTAAATAACCTCAAGTTTAATACTTTTTTATTGTATTCCTTGCATGTGTAATAGTCCAGATAAAAACTCTTTTGTCGATCAATTGATTCTCTATCAGTTTGAACTGCTTTGTCACAAATATAAACAACTCTTGAGCCAAGCATGCTTAAATGAGTTTGGTTTTATTTTGTCAACGTTTTATCTATGAAAAACACATTTTTTATTCGAGATTTTTATAAAAATAAGAATTATGCAAAATTTAAGAGAGCTTTTTCTAAATTGTTTTTTTTTTTATGTTGTAAAACAAAAACGTTAGCTTACGGAAAAGGTAACATATGATAATTTTGTTTTATTTTAGAATCTAAAAAAAATTTTCTTTTTTTACGTAATTAATTTTGAAGTGATATTTATGCAAAAAATAAACTGCCAGGGATGGGGATCGAACCCATGCTCACATTCGTGAATTGGATCTTAAGTCCAACGCCTTAACCACTCGGCCACCCGGGCTTACGAATAATTTAATTTATTAAAAAAAAATATTCTTTATTATTGAAGAAAGTTTCAAAACACTTTGTGAATAAAATAAATTTTTGTTTTAGAAAGACTATCTTATGAAGACTATGAAGGCTTCGAAACTATTGTTAATCTTTTATAAAATGTTTAAATATTTTTCTTATTAAAGCTTAAAAACATAAAAATTAGAGAAAAATTCAATTGAATCAACAAAAAATGAATACATTTTTTAAATATTTTTAAATGATTAACTAATTTCCTAAAGAGACAAATAGAAAAACTTTTGAATAAAAATTATATTATGCAAAAAAAAGTATTTGACTTTTTTCCATAAACTTTAAATTGCAATTTTTAAATACACTGCAATTATTATTTACAATTATTATCAATTTTTAATGAGTATAAAAAAAAATTATTTAAAATTAAATAAAACAAATGTCATTAAATCTTATAAAATGCATGACATGATTTCTTATAATTGCCTAATGAGCCAACAGGCATATTGTGGAGTGCTTTCTGATCATGGCTAAATTGATCTTGATTTACAGAATTTTTAATTGATAAATTTGAGTTTAGACTTTCATCGATCCCCACAGTAATATTGGATGGTAAAACCATAATCAATGTTGTTTATATTTGAATAATTGGAATACCTGATGAGCCGGCAGACATATTGTTGAGTGATTACTGATTTTAAATAGTAAATATCTTAAATTTTCAATCAATCTATTCAAGAAGTCAATTTTTTTAAATATTTTTTTTTAATTTTAGATTAAAGAATTATTTAATTTAATCTTTCATCATGTTTTTTTTTCATTTCCTCACTTCGTTTTATTTTGATAAAGTGAATTTTATTTTTAAAGTAAAATGTATGGTCTTGATTTTTAACAAATACATTTTAGAAAAGATAAATTTATACTTTTATTCGACAATATTTTTTAGATTATTTACAATAAAAAGAAAGAAAGAAATTAAAAGAAACTGAGAGGGATTTATATACTTTTATTATTTTTAATAATTAGAAATATTTTATCAAATTAAAATTGTTATTTGGAAAAATATGCAACTTCATTTAAGAATTGTTAACTTTTCATTTCTTCGTTGTGCTCAGTATTATCGAAAATTATCCGTAAACTAGGTAACATAAATTTAACTTATTTTACTTTAATATTTTATTTCTAATTTGAATTTTGAATTTTTTTAAACTGAAAAATTAATATGTTTAACAAAAGGATATGAGCGAATATTGGTTGAATATATGAAATATGTCTCAGACATTTTTTTTTAAATGTTTTCTTATAAATTTGAATGTGCTGATTCAGAATTTATGTAAATTAGTTCAATATACTTGATTTTTTCAATAAAAAAAAACATATTTATTACGTTTTTTAAATTTTGATTTTATCTAAAGGAATGAAGCGAATGTTTCGCGTCTTAGCATTTTTAATATGTTAAAAGACAAAAAATATGTAAAAAAAGTATCTTTGAAAATTTTTCAGTTGGGGATGTTTTACTCCAGTTTAATTTAGTTAATTATGATAAAAATTTTAAATTAATTTAATTTTTCAGACTCCTCAAATAAATTTGTTCAAGAAAACTTTTTTTAAGTGGGAAAAAAAAGTATCCATATCACTTTTATATAACTATACTGAGGTTAAAGGATTCCCAGCTAAAATATGCTAAAATTTTGACTGTTTAAAAAAGTTTTCCAAGATATTAATTTTTTAAAAATCGTGAATGGATGAAATAAACTCAAGGAAGATATAGTAAATACAAAGAATCTAAATAGTTTCAAAGCGAAGCTTGATGGTGGGATAGCGAAACAAAAAGAAGTGACTATCACAGTTTTTAGAGCTATGCTTAGATAACCTCTAAGTTGCAGTTTAAACTACAACTACTACTGCTAGATAGTATATTTTCAGTTATTTTTTAACGATATGAGTTTTACTTTAAAAAACGTTTTTTTTCGAATTGTTAAATTCAAATAAATTTGTTAATTAAATTGGATTAAATAAAGTTGATTTTAAAGCGTACTTTGTTGCACCTTTTTTACCTAAAATAATTTTTCTAATGTAAGAAAAAGTTTAGGTTTTATTTTAGATAAAAAAGGTACAACAAAGTAAATTTTACTTTAAAAAAAAAAGAAATAATTATTTTCTCGATTTTTATTTGAATTTCACAATAACCTTTTTTTTTTTAAATCATCTTTAGATTAAAAAATAAATAGATAAATTAACTTAAATCATAGTCTAATAAAAAATAAATTAAAATATTTTAAATTTTATTTAGAATTTTTTCAGCAATATTCAACCGATAAATTGTATTATCTTTTCCCAATAAATTAATAATTTCAAGAACTGGTGGTCCCTCTAACCGACCAGTGAGTAAAAATCTACTCAATTTCCAATAGTTAACCTTAGTTCCATCTTGAGAAGTGGCTTCAAGTTTTTTTCTAAATAAATCATTAATATCTTTTTTAAATTTAGAATTTAAACTTGAGTCTTTGAAATCTTGATTACTGTGATTTAAAAACTCCTTAATTACTTTTACCAAACACTTTAAATTATTTCGCATCGACTCACTAATTAAATGGTCAATATTGGACATATCTCTCCATAGGAAACTATTTTTCTCATCATGAACCAGATCTTTGAGAGTATATATTCTGTCTTGACACAAATTAAGCACATCAATCAAATAAGATTCATTCAAATAAAAGCTATCAGATTCAATATTGAATTTATCTTTAACAAGTTCTCTCAACTCATTGGCCATTTTATGACGTTCTTCCTTGTTAGAGGAAAGACGCAGGCGTATAAACCTACGATTAATATTGTTCAAAAGCTCCGGGTTCAGTTTGACAGGCCTGGAGCTCATCTGATTTTCGTCAAAATTTTCAATCAATTGTTCAATTACCTTTTGATAATCATTAAAAAATTTCTCCAGTATATTTATCTTGATTCCACCACCGAATGTTGATAGATATGTAAGAATACTTTGTGGAAAATATCCATTTTTTCTATATGTCAAAACGTCAATGTCATTTTGACGCTTACTTATTTTCGAGCCATCATTGTTGCATATAAGAGGTAAATGAGCATAAACTGGATGCTTCCATCCAAAAGCTTCGTAAAGTAAAATATGCTTGGAAGTGGATAATTGCCATTCTTGGCCTCTGAGAACATGTGTAATACCCATTAAGTGATCATCGACTACATTTGCAAAATGATAGGTGGGAAATTTGTCTGATTTGATTAACACAAAATCTCCTTCTTGTTTATAAGGGTTGCTTTTGTGCATGCGTGTAGTCAGATCGGAAAAAAAAACGTCTTTATCTTCAAGCTTGAATCTGATAACATAAGGCTGGTCTTGATCTATCAGCTTTTGAACTGATTCGGCACTTAAATGTCGACATTTTCCATCATAGCTAAGTTTTTCTTGTCGTTTAGCAGCATTTTTTCTCAATAAGCTAAGCCTGGCTTCGTCACAAAAACAGTGGTAGGCTTTTCCTGAGTCTAAAAGCATTTTAATGTATTCATGATAGATATGAAGTCTTTTCGACTGAAGCCAGGGTCCTCCTTGAATTGAATCGTCCAGTTTAGACACATGTGGACCATAATCTGGCTCGATGCCTGCCCATTTCAAGCTGGTAATTATATTCTCAATCGAATCTGTTTGAAGTCTTTCTTGATCGGTGTCCTCAATGCGAAGTATGAATTTTCCATTATATTTTTTGGCGAAAAGATAATTGTAAAAAGCAGTGCGTAGACCGCCTATGTGAAGTTTTCCTGTTGGACTAGGTGCGAAACGAACTCGTACCTGTGTTGAATATTGCCGTGGTAAATAAAAAATAATTAAACTTTTGATTGTTGAGATTTTTTTATACATTCTCGAAATTCTTGTACTTCTTTGGTACATTTGCGCCAATCTTTGCTCTCAAAATAGCAGTCTTGTACTTGATAATGCTTTTCCAAACAGCCAATTCGTGACAAATTTTTAATCACTGGATCAGTTTCGTCGTCACCTATTTCTGCTATTTCGCATTCGCTAACACGCTTTGTTTTTTTGTGGAATTCGTTACCGCCGCCTGAAGACACTTGCATTAATAGTTTAAATTTAAAAAAAAAAAATTTAATTTTTTTTTAAATCAAAGAATTTAACATCTTTGATAAAAAATTTTCTTCTACTAAAATTATATTTAAAAAATAAAATTTAATAATTTTTTTTTAAAAAATGGCTCTATAAAAAAAAGTTATTCTAATTGTCCATTTTCGTTACTTTTCCATTTTTGTCTATGTTCATCATCAATAAAATTCCAGTTAGGTGATTGTTTCTGCTGATTTAACCAATTGAAGTCATCTACTGATGTCCAATTAAAGTCTCCAATACTCTTTAGATCTAATTTGCTTAGCTCAAAGTGTGTACTAAGTTTTGGATATGACCAAGCGTATGGAGCAAATTGTAAATTTTTACAATTCTCAATAATAGCTCTTGAGCCAACATGGATGTAAAATCTTGTCTCATTTGAATCATGAATTCTTAGCTGATGGGAGGAGATAACAATATCGGAATTGATGATATTATTCAGAAAAGCTGAGCCACTAATAGGTCCGCACAAAATTGTGCACGAGTTAACATTGGACATATGGACAACACTCGGATTACCCATTAATTGAATGACTGAATTTTTACAATCGACTATAGCAATATCCTTACCATTTATTTCATTCTCCAATTTTGTATAATTTATGCCATTTAGATCTTTGATCATACAAGAATTGGCATCATTGAAGCTTAAAGATTCTATTTTTTTTTCCTCTTTGGTGTTTTGTGTTTCTGCTTTTTGAATAGCTGATTCCAATGTGGTCATTTTTTGTTTTGATTTAAAGCCAAATTTTTTTTTCGGAAAAATTTCTTCTCGTTTCTGCTGAGCCAAGCGGCTCAATTGACCAACATGTTCTTGAGCTTTGCGTACTTGATAGATTGGAATGAATGATGTATTTTCGGTGAAGTATTTTTGTAGTATTCCAATTCGAGAGTTGAGTTTCTCATACTCGGCCGATATTTTTACTTTCTCCTCTGGGTTTTCAGGTACATTTTTTAATGAAGTCAACAAATCAAATATTTCTTGGTATTCGGTATAAAAATGCTTTTGAAATACATCAACATCCATTTTGATTTTTCAAGTGAAATATTTCATTTTAAAAAAATTCTTTTTTTGTTAACATTAATTTCTCAGTATTTTAAATTAAATCAAATTAAACTTTAAATTTTTTTAGTTAAAATTTTTTATTTGAAAAAAAAATTTTTTTGTTTCCAATTTTAAAAATAGACTAAGTTTTAATGTTTTTTAAATGAAAGAAACATTTTTTATAAAATTCAATTAGAACATATAATATTTCTTTGAAATTGAAATTTTCATTAGAGATTAAAAAAACAAAAGACATGATTTTTTTAATTTTTTAAAAGGAATATCTTATCAACAGAGCTTTGACTTTTAACTTTTTAAAAGATATTAAAATTCTATTGCATTGGAAGAGATGTATTTTTGTGCTTGATCGAAAAGCTTGTCTTAGCCTGTGGTGCAGTCTTATTTTTATTCAATTGTTTTCTAATCAAAATATTATTCTGCTTTTGATGCTTTGAACTAATCAAATAAATAAAAAATAAACTGAACTATAAATCTGAATTTTGAAAAATTATAATTTAAATTCATTTAGTTTTAATATTATTGAAACATTAGTAAAACCTTTTTAAAACTTAATAATCATTGATTAAAGACATTAATCTCAGGCAAAAATTTTTTATTCAAAATAATTATTTGTTCTATAATCGTATTTGTCGAGTTCTGGAAAAATGCTTAAAATTTGTTCATAACTGCAGCAAATTTCATCAATTTCAATCATTTCTAGCTCAATAGGCAATTTATTTTGATCTACTTTACAAAGCTCATTAAACCGTGATAAAAACTCGGGATATTTTTTAGGGAACAAAGTACTAAAAAATAAATTCTTAAAATTTTAATTTAATAATCAAAAATAATCACCTTGCTCCAGTGATCCATTTTTTGCTCTTAAATTGAAACACTGATTTAACAACTTTAGAAACAACTTCAAATTTAGCATTAATTCTTGGCTTTTTGAGAGGAATTAAGGTGACTACAGCTGCATTAACTTTTGGTGGAGGAACAAAAGCCGTGTCTAAAATCAATTAAAAAATTTTTACTAAATTATGACTCAGTGAAATTTTATCTTAAATACTTGGAATCAAAAAATCCAAATTTACATCACAATAAGCTTGACTTAAAATTCCCCTTTAAATTTTGAATTTTAAATTGAAATTTTTTTATCTATTTAAATAAAAATTACACTCTAGATCTTTCTTTAAAACCAGGTGGACATATCATTCTTTCACCGAATTCTTGCTGAAACAAAAATGTCATTGGGACTCTTCCACAAGAGAAAACTCCAGTTTGATAAGAAACTTTGAGAAGTAATTTGAAAAGAAGAGGGGTAGCAATATTAAAAGGCAAATTTCCAATTAAATAGATGTCAGGTAAATCATCATTAGCCCAAGATTTTTCATAATTTCTGTTAATTTGCTGACCCATAGGAAAAGTCAAAGCATCGCCATGATATATTCTCATATTTATAGCCGGACTTACCGCATCAGCTAAAAGCTAATAAAGGGGTAACTTCAAAGAAGATTTTTTACTTTCAAAATTACTTGCAAGCCGGGCATAAATCTCAAATCTTTTTCAACAACAACAATTTCTTTGGCACCTGCCTCAATTGCACTTCTAGTCAGTCCGCCTGGCCCTGGACCAATCTCAAATACAAAGCCTTATTTATGTTTTTTTTTTAAAAATTAATTTCAAAAAATAAATTCTAATTAAATACTATTTTTTTTTATTCCTGAAGACCGAATAATTTTGTCATTTATATTTTTGTCTAAAAGAAAGTTTTGAGAAAGCTGTCTAATAGCTTTTAGTTTGTACAATTTGACTAAATCACTAAGAGATGGCATAGGCGGAAGCCGAAAATGTTTGATAACTTTACTCGTAGTCATCTAGTTTAAACATTAAATGAAGCCTTTTGAAGCTAAAATTTGCAAAGGGTCAGAACACCCCATTTATCAGAGAAAGAAATAAAAAATAAAAAATAACTTTATTCCCAAATAAGTATTTTATAAAAAAAAAATAGAAAATTAATTGACAACTATATTTCCAAGAGTCAAATGCTTTTTCTTAATTTCATAAATTCGATGAGCTCTGTAGCAAGTCACAGCGCCCAAGAAAGAAAGCATTATCATTGAATAGAACATACCGGACCAACCATACTGGTCGCTGATCCATCCAATTAGAGGGCCTTCTATAAATGTTCCAATTGAGCCAAAGCCATTGACAAATCCGATCACAGCTGAAGCTGCATTACGTCCATCCATTTCTCCAAGCTCAGTTGGAAAAGAACCACAAAGAATAATGTCTGGTCCACAGTTTAAAAAACCAACCAAGATCATCACTACTGAATTTACTACAAGGCCCATATTGGCTGTAGCCATGAACAATATTAAGCCTATGGCGCTAAAAAACGTCTGAACAGTTGAGCCTAAAAGACACTTATCGTTAAAAAATCGCTTTAGAACATAGCCAATAGATGCCGAGCCGAGTATGCCTCCAATTTCAAACATGGTCGAAAACATTCCAGCATTTGTTTTTGAATAATTAAGCTAAAAATTAAAAAAAATAGCCTTAAAATTTTAATTTTTTTGTTTTTAAACTTGTTGAAGAAGATACATTGGCAACCACATGTACATACAGTAGCGTACAACTTTGAGACAAAAAACAGTAATTGCTACCTCGGCAACCATTCTTAATTTAAGAATAAAATAATTTTTAAAAAATTTATTATTTCTAATTAAGGTTACGGTATTTTCCATAGATCACGCCAACTCAAAGTTTTCTGTTCCTTGTTTATAGCATGATTTGATTCTTTACCTGGAACTTCAACTCCAAGTTCTTTAGGCTGTTTGAATAAAGTTAAAACTAAAACTCCAGAAATTATCTTTTGATAAAAAAAAATTAAAAAAAAAATCTAAAATATTTTGATAAAAAATTACACAAATTAACGATGGTATGTTGTGAACATATCTCCATCCGTAAGTTTTTTGCAAATGAACGGCAAAAGCGGTGCCAATAATTCCTCCTACAAAAGGACAAGTGCCAAAATAGCCGAAAACAGTATTTCGCTGAGAGTCAGAGACCCATGCACCTAAACCTTTGTTAGCCGATGGCCAGCACAAAGATTGAAATGAACCATTTAAAAAGAGCAAAAATGCCAATACACCAAAATTATTCCAGCTTCCAAAAGAAAACATGGAAATACCAGATGCTATAAGACAATAGCCAAATGTTTTTCTAGCTCCAAATTTGTCGCCTAAAGGCCCTAAAAACATCTGAAATAATTCTTAACATTTAGTCATTAAAAAAACTGCTTTATTAATTTTACTTGAACCAAAGCATAAGGTAAAAGTAAGGCTGTGTCGAATATTCCCAATTCAGATTTTGTGAAGCCTAAATCATTTTCCATATCAGACTTAATTACTCCTAGTGGTTTTCGCAAAAAGTAAGTAGTCGCATAGGCCAACCACCCGGTAATGAACACAGTAATTAATCGCTGACTAACAAAACTCATTTTTTATCGATTATTTGTTGACAACTCAGCTCGTAGAAATTAAAAAAAATATTTTATTGTTAATTTTTTATTTTTTAAACTTTCTCAAAATAGGTTAAATTAATTTGAAATATTTTATGTTCACTAAGAAATATTTGACTAGTCTAATCGAAATAAAGCTAACAACTTAAAAATCACGATTGTAATGGAATTTTTCTTATCTCTTCACATACATAAAAATTAGTCTTTCAAATCAAATCACCTGCCAAATGAATTTAAAAAATTTCATTTTAATAATTTACTTGATAAAAATTCTGATCAACAAATTTTATTTTTAAAGAATTTTTTTCTGTTTAACTTAAAAATTTTAAATTATTTCTTAGATTATTCTTAATTTTTTTTTAAAGTCATAAGAATCAATTGAAAAATAAATTTAAAATAAAGCATTCTTTGTATTAAAAATATTAAATCTACTTTATTTATTACTATAATTAAATTTACTCATAAAATATTAAAAATATTCTTGTAATAAAAATTATGATTTTTAAACAAGAATTTAATTATTATTTTAAATTCTATTTTTAAATGATTCTTCATAGTTTATATCAATTTTTTGTTCAAAAATACATATTAATACCTTTAGTTTTTTTATGGATTTATCTTTCAAATTAATTGTTTTTAGATTTGTGTAATAATTCAATAGATTTACCTTGTTGATTTTGACTTAAAATTCTAGGCTTTTAATTTAAATAGTTAAAAGTTAACAAGATTATTCAAAATCATTCATTCTTTAATAAGACTTAAAAATTTTAGCCTAAATTTAAAAAAAAAATTTTCTCAATTAATACTTTTTCTTTTCAAATTTATTCAATTAATTAATATTTAAAAAAAATGCTATTTAAATTTTTTTCCAACATATCAATGTCAAACAACTCTGGTAATTTTTTATAAAGTTACATACACCGATTTTTAACCCGGTTTAAATAAAAATGAAATATTTTCTAGACATCTTAGATCTTTGTTGGCTGATTATTTTAGAATAATTTAAATGATCAATTAAAGATTAAAAGTCAATAAAGAGTAAAAAAAAAACATAAATTCTTATTGAAGAAGTTGATCAATTTCATCAATGCCAGTGCCAACGTTAGCCTGACATTTTTGAATATAATGCGGATGTGTAATGATTTCATTTTCCATTTTTTTCATATTATTCTCTAAATCAATGCACTGGAACATTTCACCAGTCAATTTATTCATTAAATTTGGATTGTCATATTTTTCTGGATTATCATGAAATGAAACCATACCTTTTATAAGAAAAAAATTAGTTTTTTCTAAATAAACATTAATTAGAAGTTTTGATTTAAATTACAATCTTTTTGGTTTATGGTTGCAAATATTTCACCATCTCGAATCATATTTAATATTAGTTCTTCAGCTTGACTAGTGCTATTTAGATGAGTTTTTGCTACTATATCGCTTAAAGATAATGTTATAAAAGTTCTGGTCAATTTTTGAATATTCAATTTATAAAAAGCATTCTGTAGCTGTTTTATTAATCCACTATTTTTGTCTCTATCAAACATTTCTTGGTACTTATGACACAAATTATTCAATTTTTCAAGCTCAAAGTCCATAAAAGCAGATGCTAATTCATGATAAACACTACACATTGGTTTGATTTGAGTAACCACTTTACGACTGGTAAATTTTGATAAAGCAAGTAATTTGCCTTTGTAAATCAAACTAATTAAAACAAATTTTTTGTATGAATCGATCATAATTTGACTTAGAGCATTTGCGGGCACATTCAATACCTGTTCAAAATAGAATAGTGAATCTTCGAAGTTTTTTAAACTAGAGGATATACAGCCACAATAATAAAAGTATGACATATAATATTTAGAATCAAAAGTTGAAGAGGCTGTCTTTTTTATGTCCAGAATTTCATCAGACATTATTTTTAGAGCAATAGTAAAATTTTTGCTTGAAAGTGATAGCTTAAGTAAATCTGAATGAACAGTTGTCAATTGATTGGTATTATATTTTCCACTGTAAGAGTCATATTGGATTTTTTTTATGCATTCATGTATTGTTAAAAGACCTTTAGCAGCTTGATTAAGCTGAATTAATTTGTTTGTGTAGAAATGACATAAATCGGCAAACATATCACCGGAATAATCGACCTTTTTTAAAAAGCAATCCAAAGTTTTTTAAAAAAATACTGTTAATTAGAAAGTACTTGTTTTAGCTCCGAGTCTTTTAGGCATTTTTCTAATTCAGACATGAGTTTTTGTTCATTTATCCCATTTAGATTTGAAACAACCTCAATTTCGTTTAAATTTCTTGCTTTGGTCTGAACTTTGTTGACTACGGTGTTTAGTATTATTATATTTGCTAAGCTGAATTCAGGCAATGGAAATGATGGAATTAAATTATTAAGTAGATTATCTGGTGTTTCATTTTGAAATGTACTATTCGTATTGAATGTGTTCAGTATTTCTTGGTGATTCAACGGCTTTGGTGTTTCTGTAGTCTGGTAGAGTGATCGCACTGTGGCAACTAAAGAATCCATCTTTGGGTGCTAATTTGATAGAAGATTTTGCTCAAAAACAATTTAAATTTTAATTTTTTTCTATTTTTGATATAGTATGTTTATTAGATGTTTTTTGGTTTGTCTTATAGGCTAAAGTGTAAAATTAGAGTTTCAAAAAATCAAGTTTATTTTTTTTAACTATTGGAATTTTTATTAAAATTTGTTAAAAACTT
Source organism: Brachionus sp. 'Tiscar' (assembly GCA_006352455.1). Classification (NCBI taxonomy): domain Eukaryota; kingdom Metazoa; phylum Rotifera; class Eurotatoria; order Ploima; family Brachionidae; genus Brachionus; species Brachionus sp. 'Tiscar'. Next base: position 2,727 of record VANL01000385.1, on the reverse strand, counting down.
ATGAAATAAGAATTAAAAAATTTATTAATATATTATTTTTTAGTTTCTTTAATTTAAATAAGCATCGGTTAAATCAGTATTTTTTTAATTAAAAGATTAACTCTCCTATCGCCCATAGTTATTAAAGTATGCAAGTTACTGTCGTAAAGGAATTAAAATTTTTGAGAATTAAAACTGTGAATAAACTGACCTTCAGTAAACATGTCTCTAATATATTTCTTTCTATTAATAAAAAACTCTAATAAAAAGGCTATTTTACTAATCAAAATAAATTAGTAAAACCAGAGATGTTTAAATGTCACAAATCTCAAGTCAAGTCCAAGTCCGGATCTTGACTTTTTTTTTAAAAGTCAGAGTCAAAATCTTTTATTTTTTAAATTAAACTCAGCCAAATAAAAAGCATCGGGAATCTATCAGTCAGAATCAAGGAAAGATGAAAAGTTTCATCCCTTATTTTGACTATTGTCTTTCATTAATTATTTATTTTAACAAGACTATACTTCAAAAAATTCATAATTTTTATTACACTAGTTTAAACAAACTTTTTAAATTTAATTTTTAGTGGTAAAGACTTTAATACTGTGAAAAATTTCTTAGAAAAATATAATTTATTTACCTTCAACATCGTTTTTTAACGAAATTTTTAACTTTTTCATTAAAAATTATGAAATTTGATAATAAACCTAATAATCTTAATAGAACAACCTCAAACAAATCAATCAAGAGATCTAAAATAATTGAAATTTAGTGAAATGACCTTTTCATATTTTTTTTCCAAAATTAATTAATAATTTTCAATTTTAATTTTAATCACTTCAAGATGTCTTTTAGATGTCTAGCAATATACACTCAGGGTTGAAAATAGATAAAGGAACTACCCTGTTGATTTATCTTAAATAATAATAATAATCAGTGTTTTTTCCTTGTCAAGATATTAGCAAATAGTTAAGCATTACAGAAAAAATTTTTTTTTGAAAGTTTTTTTTCTATTTCTATTGCTCAAATTAATTGGAAAAATAAGTTCCTCTTTTGTAGTTGAAGATTATGAAAGGTGGGAAAGAATTTTCTAGTGTGTTTACATGCTAGTAACAAGAAAGAATTTTCTTTTTTTCATTAAAGCATTTAACAAATATTGTCAGATAAACTCAAAAAATTTATTTTTAAAATTTCTAAATGATTGACTAAATTTATAAATTTATTTTAGCATGGGAGAATTTATTTTTTTGTTGCCAAAAAAAACAGTAATATCTTTAAAAAAAATCAACTCGACATGAAATTATTTGATTAGGTACGAAATAAATTTGACATGATCACAGCTTGCTTTAAAAACTGGTTTAAACTATTAATTTAGTAAGCCTAAATAAATATTTCATATAAAATTGAAAAATATTTCTAATTTTTCGAAAAAAATGATTTTAATTTTACTAGCGTTATTTACAAAGTGCTTATTAGCCGATCAAACATGTCCTTTTCCGTCATGTGAATCAATTATAAATCAAGGTAAATGTGAAATAACATGCAACAGCAAAACAGTACCGTCAATCAGTAACTCAACCAAAGAGATAAGCTTTGTTGAATTTAAAAATTTAGAACAAATATCTGCCAGGGCATTTGAAGATCTAAAGATTAAACAACTTATTATCAATTCTAGTAAATTGGAATCAGTAGATGTAAATGCATTTGTTGAGCTGTATGAATTAGAAATGTTAGATCTTACCAATGTTTATAATTTAAGCTTATTCTTTTCAGGATCAATTAGAAAATTAGAAAATTTAACACATACGCTAAGCATTGTTCATAGCAATTTGACCACTCAAGATGTAAACAAAATTATTCAAGATCTTAAATCATGGTCCAAATTAACTCATTTATCTTTCAAAAATAATCTAATTGAAACATTTAATTACGATTTTGAAAATTTTACAAGCTTAAAAACTTTGTATCTTGACGACAATTTAATCGAGAACATTTCATTAGTCAGTCCCACTTTGGAATACTTGGGCCTTGGATCTAATTTTATTAAATCATTGGAAGATAGTGAATTTTTTCATTTACCAAATATGACTCATTTAGATGTAGGAATGAATCGTATCGAGCATTTTCAACTCGATCATCCTTTAAATGTATCAATTTTATCTCTAACTGGAAACAAAATTCAAAAACTAGAAAAGCATTCTTTTGAAAATTTAACAAAAATTCAAAATTTATTTCTAAATGAAAATAACATTACAGAAATAGATGATGATACATTTTGTGATATGAAAGGTTTATCAATTTTATCTTTGTCATCGAATCCAATCAATTTTTTAAATTTGAGCTGTTTAAACTCGTTGGAACAGCTAATTGTTTCAAATATAAGCATGAAGGGCCTTGTGACACAAAATGAGATATCCAATTCTAAAAATTTGACACTCTTGAACCTATCACACAATCAGATAGAAAATTTAGATTTCGAAAATTTAACCGAATTGAAAATTTTGTATCTAAATGGAAATAATTTGTCAAAGAGCTTTACCGAGTTTGAAAACATTTTTTGCCCAATGATAAAATTTTAAGGCCTTAAAATACAGATCTAGTCTTTTGAATGAAAATTTAATAACCTTAGACCATTTTGCAAAATTATTTTTTTTTCATAAAACCAAATGGTTTCAGCATTTTTTTACCAATCATATGAGTGCAAAATTAACTAAACATTCGAACAGATTAGTGTATATATTCTTTTTGAAT